>OY992533.1:98033545-98116756 GCA_963921185.1 Dasysyrphus tricinctus | reverse complement strand
CAGAGATCAGTCTTTCAAACTTTACCATTTCTTATAATTATTCGCAATTTTTGCCCGAAAACGTATTTTTTTGGTACTTTATGACAAATTTAACGTTCCTAGCACCTAGTACCAAATCTTATGTTAATCGGACCAGCTGTTTGGTCTGTAGGTCTGAACGCATTTAAAAACAGCCGAAAAACGAAATTGCGAACTTATATCCTTTTTGTAAATTCTCTATAGTTCTAATGTCATATTATATCAAAATTTTGATTTCGAACATTTTTACGAAAGTGAAATTTGCCATATTGTACCGAAAAAGGGACTTTCGGGCCAAAACTGCGAAAAATTGTAAGAAATGATAAGGTTTGAAAGGGAATATCTCTGTCAATTTTGAGCAAATACTAATTTCTGAACATGCCATATTGAAGCCTTTAGTCTCTTCTTTATTTTGTCTGTGCATGTCTTGACCCTATCTTTGCTTCGAAAAAAGTTATGCACAATTTATTAAAAATTTAGATATCCTTGATTTTTTGATTTTTTTTTAGGTTGGTTTTTGTTAACTTTTCCTGCTTAATTTTGTTTGTAAAATTACTATAACTATCCATTCCAATAGAAAATTTAATTTTGAACAAAAAATTGTATATGTAAAATTGTCAAATTCAGCTTAGTTTTCAAGTTAAACCAAAAATACTGAAAAGTGGCCAGTGTGACCATTCTCTCCGAAACACATGGGTGAATTTAGTAGCATTTTCGGTATTAAGCATGCTTATGGACCAAACAAACATATTCAATAATAAAAACCCTTGCACGTAATTGTTCCTTTATACCCCTTATTTTTCGGTCTATTCAATAGGCTATATCTTGAGTTCTATTACTCAGATCACAAAATTAAAGTTTGAGGACTTATGGAAAATTACAGAGCCCGTTCTCCCATTTTAAATAAATTTATTGAAGTGGTTGTACCCCTGACACAAAAATTTGAAAGTCGCTATTTTCAACCAATCGTCCTGACCTGGGCGTCAAAAAATCCTGGCAGACTTTTGCATTCTATATCAAGATGCATGAACCTATACAAACTCTCATGTTATGAACTCATATTTTGGATATGCGTTCACCCACAGAATTTTCTTCCGGCTCTTAGACTATATGTACATATGTATGTATATGTGAGGATGCTGCTGTTGTATGTCATTCCATTTGGCGTTTACATACAAATTCTGGGCACTGGGCACTTCTTTCTCATCAACTCTGAAGGCAGCCTATCCTTACCTTAATTCGTCATGAATTGATTTTTTTTATCGAGCAATTTTTACTGCCGGGCTTGCGATGAGCTCCTGTTTAGTTTAAACCAACGTTTGTGAAGCATTAGTTAGAAGCCGTTGTACACACGACAATGATCATGTTTCTCAAGTGTGTCTTGACGATGTCGGGTTTCTCATTTGGTGGTATCTCCATCTTTTTCCTTCCTCAATTTCTTGATAAGAGCAATTGGGTGAAGCATTAGTATAAAAACCTCAAAATAATAAAAAACAAATCACCACTCTAAAGAAATATCAAAATTGATTGATTTTTTTTTCAAACTCTATTGATTAATTTTGTTTCCTATGAAAAGAAGTTGTTTGGTACCAAATATTTTTTTTATTTTTTTGTCTCATATGGTAAAAAAAAAGTATCCTATTGACGCTTCCAGAGTCCCATCTATCTCTATATCAAAATTCATCCAAATTGATTCAGCGGTTTAGACGTGAAAGCGTAACAAACAAACAAACAAACTCACTTTCGCATTTATAATATAAGTAGGATTGACAAATTTTCTTGGTTATTTTGTTAATACACAAGCATGTTTTATACCATTTTGGAAAGTGCATTAAACAGACAACTTTTTTAAGTAATTGGCCATTCATGTTCTCATACAATTTTAGTTTATTAGAGGTGGTCAAACTTTTTTGAAAATAAATGTTTGTACTGAAAAAAATATTTAAAATGTCGTAGCGTTCACGTGTATTTGAGGAAAGTAGTACTTGTTAACAACTTTTGGAAAAAACATCATAACATAGTAACCACTGGGAAAAATATTTTTTTTATATTTTTTCCTGGAAAGGTCATGAGGCCTGCTACAACCAGTTGCAAGGTTATCCATTATTTACAGGACACCCTGTATTTAATTTAATTATTTATTTATAAGTAAATTGAAATTAAATTGAAACTTAGGAGGATTTTTCAGTTCCTCGCAAGAGGCAGTACCTCGGAAGAAACCTTTCTGTTTTAAGGTGGCTGGGAATCAAACCCAGACCTTCGGCATGATAGTCCAACGCACTAACCATTATGTTACGACACAGTTCGTTACTTGGTGTGATAAAAGTGGTCCTTCTCTGCGAAAAATTTTAAGAAATGGGGTTAAGCTTGAATGGCTATATCTCTGCCAGTTTTTAATTAAAATTTCATTTTGAAGATATCATAATTACAACCTTGGCACTCTCCTTTATTTTAATCAAATCTTTGCGCCGAAAAATGTATGCGAAATTTAATTAAAAAAATTGGAAATCATAGATTTTTTTTCAATTTTTCAGGGGTTTTTATTTAGGTTAACATTGTACGGAATTGATTTTATAAAATTTTTGAAAACATCTATTACGACAGGAAATAAGATTTTGGGCAAAATGTTTTAAATGTAAAATTTAAAAATTCGGTTTAGTTTCTGAGCTCTAGCAGACACGTTGAGAAATGGTCAGTGTGACCGCATTAACTCGCAGAAAAACAAGGATGAATTTAATAGCATTTTCGGGTTTAAACATGCTTAGCTTATGCCCCAAACAAACTTATTCAATTATTAATACCCTTGAACGTAATTGTTCCCTTATTCATTTCCTGGTATATTCAATAACCTATAAACTTTGTTTGTAAATAGCAAGTGACAAAAAAAAGCTGACTTTTTTTATCAACATGATATATTTCTGGGATTTTGTATCCAGGAATTTAATCCAAAATGTGATATCTACTCATTAAAAAGCGTGTTACCGACTAACGAAGATATTTTCTGCCAACTTATCGAATATCACTCACAGCAATGAAAGTCAAGCATTTTTACGTTATTTCGTCAATTCAAAAAGTTTTCAATTTTAGATTTGAGAAAACAAGTACAAAATTAAACGAGAGGGGTAATGTGGTAAATACAAATAATACTTATCCTTAATAAATTTCTTTATTTAAGCTCGAAGTTTTGCTATTCCCTAGAATGTTTGTATGTAAGTGCACTTGTTTAATTTGCTGTTTTTTTTTTATTAAAATAAAACTTTGAGAAGAAAGAGAAAAACTGCTCCTTCTTTGAAATCAGAGTCCTCAAAGAATAAAGAAGAGATCAAAATCATCAAAGAAGCCATTAGCTCAGGTCTCTTCACGGGATTCTTTGATTTAACAAAAATTGACAGTGATGGTAATGATAATGCTGGTGAAGAACTTAATTGTTTTGATTTTAAAATAGAGAACTTGAATTCCTCCCTAGTACCGACCTAAATCAAGAGCAGTAGTCAATACTAAGAAAGTACTTTTCTGACATATTCATAGAGATTTCCTTAGTGAAATGGAAAAAGCTGATTGAGTGAACTTCTATTAATGATGGAATTTAACCAAGAAGGTCTAATTCATTCCAATACCTTCCATGCCCAGTTAGTTAGTGACTGCCATTTCCATTTTGTGGTTTTGAAAACATTCAATAGGTGAAATTTCTTTCCAAACACATAAAACAGGATGAAGGCAGTCCTGTCACTTTAGTTTCCACATTTTATAGGTACTTCGCTACTCCGTAAATTTGTATTTTTACTTTTTATTGATTTGTTATGAGTTGATTAGTAGAGAAGTGGCCAAAATTTGTGGTCACTATTAAGTGTACCTGTGTACCTTTGAATTTACCAGTTTACATAACATTTTAACAGAATCATCTGATAATTTTATCCTGCATTATGTAACTTCCCCTACAATTTCAATCTCTGCTCCATTATAGTCTATTACCGTTTTGCTCGAATGCGCAAACTCTTTTATTATCCCAGGAGAAGAGCTTTCATCACATATGTTTTTCTAGACCCGAAGTTCCGATTAAAAAAAACAGCAGTAGCTGAACCTCGAATCTTTATTGCTCGCCAGATTCAGTTGAATAAGAACGGTCTTTGCGGTCAGAGGTATATTTTTCGATTGTTCCGCCGTATTAAATGGAAACAGTAATTTATTTGAAAGTTGATGAAATTAGTCAAGAGTCACAACAACAAAAGTCTTATCAATAATAGCTCAAGGGTTCTATGACAGCGGCGACGACGACAACAACGACGAGATGTCATAAATGCTATTCACCCTCTATTTAGTGTCATGTGCTTGTGTTTAGCTAACGTTAGTAGGTTATAGCTCCTAAAGTGTGTGCGAAGCTAAAGCAATGAATTTCATGAAAATACAAAGGAATAAAAAGAAAGCGAAATGATGAAGTAGTGAATGGCAGAAACCGAAAGCTTGAATTTTACGGAGAAAAGCAATAACAAAATTGAAGAAAAAAAATAAAAGAAATAAGAATCCATTATGTCATTTAAGCTCTGATTGTGTTTCACTTGTTGTTTTCGAGATTTTTTTGCAAACATTTTTCTTGTAGAAAACCGAAGAAATAAAAAAAAGTTAATCATATTACCGAAATTAAGGCCAAATCTAAAGAATCAATTCTTCCCCCTTTTTTCTGCTGTTACTGCTGCTTTCTATCTATTACCTTGCGGTGTTCTGCGTATTGTCGGTTTCGACGAAAGTGTCCTTTACTTTGCTCGTTCTTCGTTTTGACTAGTTTTTTGTTTCTTCCCGTCGTCGTTACCTTGGTTTTTGTTTATTGGAATGGTTTGAAGGCAAATCTTTGTCCGGGCTAAAGTTTCGTCGATATATATGTATAATATTTTATTTTGCCTCTCTTGTTTGGGTTTTGAGTTTTCGCCGTGTCTGTCGCCGCACCGTGTTTCTGTGTCTAGTAGAGTGTACCTATTTGTGGGTCAAGCGTGTTAAATTTGAATGTATTCCACGCACTAACACGTCCTCAACAAAGGAATGAAGGATATCTCCTGGAAGTATAATAAATTATTCTCTTGTTTTTGTTCAATTTGAATTTATTGCGTCATGTCTGTTATGTTTTCGTCAAGTAAATCTAAACGTGTTCTAAATAAAAATCATCAAAAAAATAATAATCATCATCAAGTTAAACAACGACGGCAACTACTGACAAAAAAAATTTGTTATCCTTTGTGTGAAAATATTGGCTCTCCTTTGAAAAGGAAATTTATTAAAAATAATTCAAAGTGCCGTGGAAGAAGTATTTGGACGTTGCCTTCGTCCTTTCTACTGGTACATAGTAATTCTTGGATAACATTTCTTTGGATATGGATAGCTGTAACTATAGCGCTTGTGCAGTGCATTTCTCCCTCAATATCCCCGCCACAGAAGAGAGGTAAGTGTTTCTGTGTTGTTTTTTGTTTGTATATTCGATTTGATTTATAAATTTGTGAGAGAGTAAAAATTCCAACCTGACTCAAGAGTGTGTTTTGAAAGGTACTGTTTCACATGTGTTTTTGAATAATGTTTTGATTTATGAAAACAGCCAGTTCTGTTTGAAAATCTTGCCTCAAAAATGTTTTTATTCTGAAGTCCTAGATCCAAAAAATTTGAATTAAAGATAGATTAGATACTTATCACTTAAAATGCCATTCATGCATATTCAGTTCTGTAGGTAGTGATTTTTATTTTTTTTTTGTATTTTTCAATGACCAGTCCAACTATGAAGCTCAGTTCTGCAGTTGAAATTGGGAAAATTACAACTCACGTATTCAAAAGCAAGTTAGAAATAAAAACAAGTTAATAGAAGATTCCATAACACAAATTTATGGAAGCAAAAACATTTGATCCCTTTTTGTATTTTATTACCACTTATGTTATAATAAACATTCAAAAAAACTATCAAATACCGCGTGTTTCAAAAGAAAAGGTTGGCAAAAAATAACCACGCATATGGAAGGACGGTTTTTAATATGGATGGCTGTCAAAAATCGTTGAAAAAATCTTCAAATCAACTGAATACTGAAGCAATGGAACATTTTTAAAAAGGATTGCTCTTTCGTCTAATGGTTAGATGAATCAAACTTTGAAGTAAGAATTAAACTGAAGCCCCGTAATAGTTAAAATAACATCCGCTTAGCTAAAAAGTCAGGAAAGTCAGGGAACATAATTTTTTGGCCAGAGAAAGTTAGGGAATTCAGGAAGCGGTCAGGGATTTGTTTATATCGAATTTTTTTTAATTCGCTGAACTTCTTTTTCACTTTCTCACACAAGACACTACTTTTTACTAATCGAGCATTTCGATTAGATGAAATCTCTGTTTAAAATTGCAACGAACTATACATAGAGGAATTGTCGTCGCTTTTCCTTTAATCCGTGCAGTTATTATTTTTCACTTTCAACGAAATAGGTAATGTATGCCTTCATATTATGTAGATCTTTGGAAAATGCAAGGTGAGTTATTTTAGACCAAGTTTTAATTAACTCCATTGAAATATGTATATTTTGGCTCAGGGATCATGGCAGCTCATATAAATGCTATTAGCAAAAGAGGTTTGCCATCTAGTTGGTCAGTAACTGGTCAAATAATGCTTATTAGTCCTAGAAGTTGGTCAGGCCTAGAAAAATTGTAAACAAGGCTTATGGTTCATTTTTGAGAAATACACAAAAAAGAAGCATTGATACCATCTGGAAGACCACTAGATCGTGAACAAAAGGTCAATTTTCTTTTCAGATTATCAAGTTCACAGCTTAATTCATATACAAAATCTACCCAATAATTGAAACCATTTGACCTTTTATGGCGATTGAATGGCCTCTTTCAGGTTGTATAATTTTTCTACGAATATCGTATAAGCTAGGTGTACAAAATTGGTATGACCTTGAGAACCGTTTAAATGAGGTGGTAAAAATATTTTCTTTGAATTGAAAAAAAAAAGAACTTTAAAAGTTCATAAAAAAAATAATGAATGCCCAATTCCTGTAAATAGTTGGCCTTTTATCATGACGTAGTGATTTTTTGTACAGTATACATTTTTTTACAAATATCTCACAAATAAGGTGCCAAAAATCGGGACGACCTTAGGTGACCTTCAGAAACTTTAAGCCTTGATTGCTTTTTTCTGTGGCTGAGCTATTTCTTTTTTTTTTTTTTTTTTTTTTTCAACAATTTTATTTCATTTAACAAACTTAAAGCTAACATTCTTATAAACCAATAATTGTTCAAGATAAAAAAAAAACAAAACTAGCCTTAGTTCATTAAATAAAATAGTTAGGAACATTCAATTACCAAATGGTAAGAGACGAATGCACCATTAACTTAACACTAATTCTGAAATTAAATTGATGGGGATCAATTGTTATAAATTCAATTTTTGTTTCTATTCTTTTTCAATTAAAAAATAATAACTAGGAACAATATGAAGCAAGAAAAAAAGTAATATTCGTTCAATAAAGCTATTTAAAAAGATGACAATAAATTAATATATTAAGCATACACATGATTATTTATTAGTATTATATTTATTCAAACTGTAATATTAACTAACAAATTTATATCATTATGATCAAATGTGAAAAGCCAGTTTTTAATATTTTTTAAAAACACCGATTTAATCCTCTCGCATCTTAGATTTTCAGGAAGATTATTAAATAGGCGAGCGGAAGTTATTCTATAGAAAAGAGCATAGTGCGATTTTTTAATAGAAGGTACAGTTACCAGATTACGATTGTTCACACGTAAGTTATAAAACCCGTATAGTCTTGAGGCGGAATATCCAGAATTTTCAAAAAATGTTTTAAGAACTTTGTAAAAAAATAGGTGTTTTATAGGCAAAATTTCTAGGTTTCTAAACAAATCAAAGCTGTGAGTTCTCCGGTTAACTTTACTTAGAATGCGAATGACATGCTTTTGTTTTGTAAGAAGAGGGTCAATTTTATTACGGTGAGTGCCACCCCAGCAGGTTAACCCATACTGAAGTCTTGATTTAAATAGGCTATTATAAACTAATTTTAAAACGGTTTGGCTACAATAAAGGCTAAGATGATAAAAATGTCTCAAAACCATATTAAAGTATTTAGTAAGGCATGAAGTGTGTTCTTTCCAACTCAATCTACGGTCTAAAATAACTCCCAAGTATTTAAAACTTTCAACATGTTCAATAGTAAAGCATTCAACACAACAAGATTTACTATCATTAAAAGTATAGGCATCTGAATAATGCTGACAGGAGTTTTGCAGGACATATTTAGGACAGCTTGGAGAATGAAATTGGAATCCCAAATCGTTATAAGTGGCACCTGAAAGGCTGTATAACATGAATTTTGTTTTTTCACTTATACAAAGCTTATGACGGAAAAACCAATGGCGGAGAGTTTCCAAATCACTATTGGCAGAAACTTTTAAATCAAAAAATGTTTTTGTAGAGTACGTCAATGCTGTGTCGTCCGCAAAGGCCGTTATTTTGCCCTTAAAGTTTTGAACAAAAAGCGAATTAACATATATTAAAAACAAAATTGGTCCCAATACAGAACCCTGAGGGACACCTAAATTTAAATATTTTTCATCACTAAACATATTTTGAATTCTTACTTTTTGTCTGCGGTTACTAAGATAAGAACTAAACCAGTTATAGACGAACCCACGAAAACCAACCTTATACAATTTATCGAGCAACAGTGCATGGTCCACCGTATCAAACGCCTTAGTTTTGTCAATGAATAAGGAAGCCGAAACCTCAGAATCATTTAGGCTAGTTTAAACTTCATCACAAAGCTTCAGAACAGCATTTTCTGTAGACCTTCCTTTCCTGAACCCAAACTGTGAATTACTGAAAAAACTATTTTTATCCAAGAAGGAAAGCATCCTTGACTTCATACCTTTTTCAAAGACTTTAGAAAAAACCGATAAAAGCGAAATGGGTCTATAATTGTTGATGCAAGTACTAGCTCCTCTTTTATGTAACGGAATCACGATTGCCAACTTTAAGGAATCAGGAAAAATACCCTTTGTTATACTTTGGTTAAATATATAACTCAACACATCAGATACAAGATAAGAAATATTTTTCAGGATCTTAGCGGATACCAAATCGTCAGATGTGGAATTAGACATTTTGAGAAACATAATAATTTTATGAATTTCAATAGCCGAAAAGTTCTCAAAGAAAAACGTATCTGAACAAAAGTTTTCAGTAATAAGAGGGCTAGCACATTGGCAATTACTCGTGAAGTTGGTGAGATTAGTGTTTTGGTTTAAATTACAAAAGAAATCATTAAATAAATTAGCAACAGAGGAAGGATTTTTGATAATAGTGCCCCCGCTTTCTATAGACAAATCAACTATTGGTTTATTTTTATTTAAAATTTCATTTACAACTTCCCATTCTTTTTTGGAGTTACCCACGTTTTCGAGAAGCTTGTTCTTAAAATAGTTATCTCTACAAAGTGGAATTTCAGTTTTTAATTCTTTGCTTATGCTATCAAAATACTTTTTTAATCTTAAGTTATGAGGATGTTTTTTAAGTTTAAGAAAGAGTTCATTTTTTTTGTTTATTTTTTTCAGCAGTGCAGTATTCATCCACTGCTTACGACAAGTTAGCTTCTTCTTATTATAATTTACAACTTCTTCGGAGGTAGAAATCAAATATTGAAGCTTACTAAGAAATAAATCGAAAGCAGTTGATGGGTTACAAGCACTATAAACCTCATCCCAAAACTCAAATGTCAAAGCTGTTTTCAAAGCAGAAAAATTTATTTTTGGAAAAGTTTTTACTTGTGCATTTAGTTTTCGTTTTTGACTACAATCAAATTGAATACTTGTTAAACAATGATCAGTAATCCCAAGTTCAAAAACCTCTGTTTGAAATCCCACGTTATTATTTTTATGAAGTCTTAAGAAGATATGGTCCAAGCAAGATGGTCCTCTAGTAGGTGTGTTTACCAAAGAAGTAAATCCAAAGGAGGAAATGGTAGCAAGAAAATTATCAGCATCAGGTGAGGAGGACAGTATATCGATGTTAAAGTCACCTAAAAGAAGCATATTTTTACCACCATGATTGTCCAAAAACCCAGAAAATTCATCTATAAACGCCTTAATTGTAAAAGAATGCAATCTGTACACTCCGACAAAAAAATAACGAGTTTCAGATACTAAGAAATTTAAACAAATCAAATCTGCACTTCTAAGATTCTCGTTTGTTATTTCACACATTATATCGCTTCTATAAAACACCGCCACCCCGCCAGCTGCATAAGAATCATTACAAGAAGCAGCGAAAGTAAAACCAGGAATAGAATAGTTAGATATTTCAACCTCATAGATCCAAATTTCGGAAACAAATATGAAATCAGGCAAATGATCTAAAGATGCGAGATTAGCAAGAAAGGTGTCAAAATTTTTTCTTAAGCTACGAATATTTAGGTGTACTACTGATAAACCTGAATTCAATTCTATAATAGGATGATCAATGCAAAAACAATTTACTTTAATATTATTTGAAGAAGAAATACTAATACTACTTAAGTTATGATTATGAGGATCTGATAAGGACGTTTAAGAGTTATAATTAACTACCATATTAAGGATTAAAAATTAAGTATTTAAAATTAAATTATTCCTTATGAAATCCTCATTACTTTTAATCTTAATAACACTGTCGCCTTCTTTCCTCCGAATTAGAATAGTTGAATCCCTTATCCAGACATATTTGCATTTTTGTTGTTTTTTCAATTCATTAGCATCTTTAAGTAGAGATCTGGTGAACGAAGTAAGACTATCATTTATGTATATGCGATCTTTGTTGTTGTTGTCACCAAATACATTTGCAGACAATTTAATTTTACTTTCTCTCATTTTTTGCATCATCATGTTTTTTTGTTTGAGAGAACTAAACTTGACACAAACAATGTTAGAAGAAGGGTTAACGGCAAGGGGGAAATCTCGAGAGTCATTGCGCTTTGTTTTCAAATTCTTAACAAAACAGGTTTCGATTTAATTTTCATCAACATGAACACCCACTCCACTGGTTAAGAGGTGAGTGACCTTTTCCATAGCATTAGAACTATTCACATTTGGTATAGGTACCTACAATGTCAACTGACGTTTTTTTGTCTTTTTGTTCAAAAACATTGAGTTTGGATTGTAAGATGTTAAGCTTAGACGTGAGTTCAGCATTTTTCTCTTGCAATAAGTTGATTTGAGAGATTGCTTGGCTGTTGAGGAGTTGAAGTTTCTTTATTTCGTTAAAAAGCATACCAAGAGTGATAGGTTTATCTATAGCATCAACGTCCACAGGAGCAACACCTTCAGTTAGATTACTAGTACCAGGAATAGGGGTGGCAGCAGCAGGGGCAGCAGCAGCAACATCAACAACAAAAGCGTCGTCGTCGGCGGCAGCAGCAACAGCAGCATCAACAGCAGCAGCAGAGGTAGATGTAGGATTCCGATTTTGACGATCATTGAAACCCGGGTCCACAGAATAGTTATTTAATGGCAATTGATCTGCCGAAAAAGAACCCCGTCGTTGTTTTAAACAAATAACACACTTATGGCTTATTTTGTTCTTTAGCATGTACTTCAGTTTTTTCTAATTTGGCGCACTTAGCATGACAGTATTTAGTACACATGTGGCAGCGAATCTTAAGATCAATTCGATCAATAATTAAATTGCACAAAACACACTTCATGATAAAAACTTTGTGTCAATTTCTTTTTGTATTCGTTTGTTATTATTATTTTACTTAACTTTTCTTTAGATAAAGAATTTAAGTTAGTATATAAAGAAAAATAACTAGAAAGCACTTCTCAAACGATGTGACCCCATCAACACACGAGAGAGAATCTGAATCTAAAACTAGTTTACATTTTTTGACCAATAAGATTGCATTTTCTTTTCCGAATATTCCATATAAGTATAAGATATCTTATGGCACCTTAGAGCCGTGCATTTTCTACTACTTTCTTCAATTATAAATACGTACTTACCAGTGAAAATCTATTTAAAAGAATATTTTGTTGCCAAAGATAGTTATGAAATTATTGGTCAGGGAAAGTCAGTAAGACCTAATTTGAAAAATAGTGGACACAATACATATGCAGTTGTTCACAGTGGCTCATCATCATCATCATCAAGTCCTGTAACCCCGATTGGGGCATAGGGCGCCAACAAGTCGTTTCCATCCTTCTCGGTCTACAGCTAGATATTTAAACTGTGGCCACGTCTTTCACAGTGGCTACTTAACTTTTTTTCTTTTTCTATTTTTGAAATTTAAAAACAGATGTTTTTACTTTTTTTGTGATGGTCGTACTTATTTCATGAAGAAAACTGCTAGCTGGTAATTTGAATTTAGAAGTATTTTATTTTGATGGAACTGATGCAAATAAAATATAAACATACATTCAAATGCTTCCAAATTGATTGATTAAAATGCCTTGATTTTATTTTTTACTCTACATCAAGAAGCGAAGAATTTTCTGTACTGAAACACTTCTATAAAAATTGCATCTCTGTTGAAAATATTGAAATTTTTATTTGTAATTTCTATTGTCGTTATTTGGCTGAGGTCTTGAAAAGAGCTTTAATGGAAAATGGCCCAAATCTAAAGATATTGCAGTTAAAATATAATTCCTTAAACAAAATTAAACCATTGAATTCAAATAAAAGGTTTTTCATGGGATGCAATGATGAGATGTGGTATTAAAAAACTTGAACATCGTTCAAATGCCCGACGCGGCTTTGCATGGTGGCACGGGTCCGAAAAGTCAAATTTTCAATGACTGGCTACATAGATCCAGAAGAATTTTAGTATGGCATTGTTTATGTTGATCTCGAAGGCATTATGGTCGGGTGCGGTTTATTGGCATAGGCCTAAGGAATAAGGGCTGTCCCAATTAGGAAATTTGTTAGGTATCCAGTCATCGAAAGAAACTGATAATTGAAATCATAAAAAATTGGCCACTGGCCAATTCGATTTGTTTTTCGCTGCAGTAGGAAATCGGTGAACATTTCTAATTTTTATTTTAACCCTCCTTTACAACACGGTTAAAGTCGGTACAAACGGACATGGGTTCCAAATGGACCCCACAATGTTTGCTATGATTTTTTTTTTGACTTTGACTTCAAAAATATTAAAATTGATTGTTGTGGTAGATATTTTTGTCTTCGCCACAAATATAACGTATGCATTAAATGTTTCCCGGAAATGCCAATGACTTCAAGCAAAATTAGTATTTCTATGTTCTTATTGAAAAAATACCTAATTTTTTAGAAAAAATATGATTTTTGTAAGAGTTTCAGTTCAGTGGGGTCCAAATGGACCCCATATCAGATGAATGGACTATTTCCACAAAAAAAATCCAGAAAACTCTGTAAAAATTCAGTGACCATTAAAACGTAAGAAATTAATACAAAATTGAATTTTGATCACTGAGTATTAATCCCATGGCAAAAACTGAGAAACAAAAAGGTTATGAGTGTTTAAACATGCTCTGGGGTCCAAATGGACCCCATGATGTAAAGGAGGTTTAATCAATGCCATCACATCCATCCTTTCATGGAATTAAACAGTTGATAGTTTGACCAATATGGGACGAATTATTATTTGACAGAAAAGTGTGAACATTCCGGTGAAAATGTCACCCAAGCACACATTTCTGATCTTAAAAGGTTTCTTAATCCAATGAAATCGTAGACATCCTTCAATAAAATTTGAAATTGGATGGCCTGACAAATGAGGAACGAACTATATTTCGACGGAAAAAGTGTATTTTGATCCAAATGTTCACCATAATGGCCAAAAATTCAATAAAATCGGAGAGATTGATTTTCATCGGAATGAAAATCGAATTGGTACAGAATTCAATAATTAATTGGGTAAATTGAAGATGATCGATTGATTGAAATAATTGAATCGTTTTTGTGTTCGATTCTTGAACGATTCCATCCTTTAAAATGTACAGTTTAAGCAGCTCTAATAGACCAGCTACTCCAAAAAACTTCACAAGAAAAAGCCAAATCTCACGATTTTGATAGCCACGAAAGATAACTCTACCCTTAAATTGTTCAGGTAGAATGTCTTTTGTAAAATTCAGCCTAGTGAAACGTAGTTCTGCTCTGTTAGAGCCCACAAGTCATTCACATCCATATCATCCAATTTTGGTTAAAAAAACTGTTATCAATCAATTTGAAGAGGTCTCCGTTGACTGACTTGACACAATTGACTGCCTTAGGTTCTCATGATCATAGCGGTGATATTATTACCAGATCCTGAATTTCGTTGACGTACGAGTATTAAATAATTGTGAGTGGTTGGTTGACATGAATTTGGATACTGAACTTTGAATAATCGACACCCTTTTAGTCCGTCAAATTTGTGCGAATCGTTGCCCCAAGATAACACTCAATCGTGTTACTTGCCGTAATGGTAACTAAGCATTATTGAACACTAACTGAATAATAAACAATAGGTACATTATTTAAAAAAAAAAAACAAAATGGCTGCCACAGACTCTCAAAATTGACCCGTCTTTATTCCACAACTCTCTTGTGTGTTATACTCTGAAAACCCGAAATATTGAAACTTTAGAATTAATCGCTTTATGGTCTTTAGGTTGGACCACTTACCAACTGAACGGTGCTAAAAGTCTGGAATAAAACTGAAGATTTTGTCAATGCTGACAAAAAAACATCAAAGTTTTACTGGTAAATTCTTAAATTTCAATATTTTGGGGTTTAACAGTAACATAGATGTACATATTTGACTTTTCATTATATACAATGTAAACTTTTATTTTGAATACAAAAATGTACGTATCAATGTACCTATGTAGATATACATATATATCATAAAATAATTTAGCTTTTACCCATCCATCTACTGTCAAAATAATTTATCCAAATTTTGAATACAAATTTCTGTCAGTGAAATTAGTCCTGATTTTTGAACGAAAGCCCATGTTTATTAAGAAAACTGTTAGACATACTTTCAAACACAGCATAAAGTAGGTACTTTGTATTTGCTCCTTTACTCTTATAGGATTACTGTCTTGTGTCAAGATTGATTGAAATTCTAAATTGAATATTTTCAGTTTACCTACATATTCATAGATAAAATACAGTCAAACTCGTTTATGTGAAACAACACTTAGGGCCAGTTTCAAATGTTCCAGTTAAAATTTCGGATAGATATCCCACACATAACGCTATCCAGCAGATAAAAGTAGCAGCTAATTCTGTTTCAATATTAAAGTCTCGGATAAACTAACCGTTGGATAAATTTACAGTTTGAGAATAACATAAAACATCAAAAACAAACTGAAAATTAAATTAAGCTGTCAAAACAAAAATGCCTTGTCTGTTTAATTTAAAATGTCATTCCTTTTTAATATTAAAATTCACGACAGATAGATTCAAAGCAAAACTCAAAATATTACGACGGAAACTCATAGCAGCTAGGCATCTTTTGGATAAAGGCTTTAACAGCAACTTTAGCCGGCGGATAGGCTATCCGAGACTTTACCTGTCGGATATCATTATCCGAAAAGTTTTTAACCAAAAGTTGAGGTTTATCGGGCAAAAAAGCTCGTGGGAGGCTATCCAAGAACTTATCCGTAAGTCTTGAAACTGGCCCTTAAAATTGTATTTGAATGATTATCGTACTTGTATAAGCCCTTGGTTAGTGAAAATTTTTAACTAATCTTTAAAAAATCAAGAAAAACCTTTCAAAAGCAGAAAATTTTAGAAAAAATAGCAAAAGAAGTCACAAAAAAGGAAGAGAAAATTCATGATAATAAGTATTGTGTTAATTTTTTTGATTTTTCTTCCTAGAGTTCAGTTAAGAGGAATTGACTGTAATGATATGGTTACTTTTGGTATTATAACCTTTTATCTTAGCACACTCAAAGGAAATAAATTCAAATTCAGTATTTACTTCACCCACACTACCAAGAAATCATCGCCATAAGCTTTTGTTACTTTGCAACAGACGAGGGTGTGATACCTTAGATGGCAAAGCATTTGAAAGAATTCCAGGAAAAATGAAAATCCTTTTATTCAAAGTTCAGATTCGGAATTTATGACATGTTTGGAAATTAATCGTAAAAACCTTGATAGTCTGGATGCTCTCTAAAGTGGGGTTTTTTATGGTATGGATATATAGCGTGTGTAATAATATGAAAGACTATTATTACGAAGGTATAACTTACAAGTATGACAATCACGAACGTTATTACATTTACAGATAAAGAAGAGTGGCTATATACGTATGTGCTTGAAGGTATACAATATGCACGTATTTTCATTAGGTTTAACACATAATACTTGTGCTTTCTTTAACCTCTCTTATTCCTCCTCCATATATGTTTTATAAATTTTAAATCACAGCAGGCTGTAACAGTTTTTCAGGAAAATTTCATACAAGACCAACTCAAAATGGTGGTGAAGTATAAGAAGAAGGACACAAGCTGAGAATTAATATATTATTCACTTGTTCAATTTTGTTTTCTTTTTTGCAATGAACATACATACATATATGAATATTCTAATACAGGGTGAGTGATACTGGTGAGACAAGTATATCTGATGTTGAATATGGAGTATTCAATTACTCAATGAATATGCCACGTGCCATCCTGTTGTTGAATTATGAAAAATTTTTGTTTAATCAAGTTTGATTGATTTGAGTAGGAAAATATAAACAGAACTTTCAGAAAAATTCAAGGAAAAAATAATAAATAATAATTAACAAAATTCCTCTATTTAATTTGACAACAAAAAATGTTGCTTTCCTCCCCTGTACCTTGTATACAGTATTTTGAATACACATTTCGATTAGAAGCGTAGTCTTTCTCCCCTTCCAAAATGTATCAAGGTATTTTACATGTGACGAGTGTTACATGCATTTTTTGTTTTTATTTTTAACTAGAGTTAAGGGCAGTTTATTTCATTTGAGTGAAATATCAATTAAGTTCAATTTACGCTACTGACCTAGTTCGTTCATTTTAGTTCAATTCAGTCCAAAGGAAGATAAAACGAAAATTGTGGAACGCATTCAGGAAAAAATTTCAATGATGAATTAAGGAACCCACATAACTGTTACCTTTCAGTTGTAAAATTTCAAAGCAAAAAAAAACGTTTCTTTAAAGAATTTGGTTCTCAAAGGCTGTGAGTGAAGTGAATTGAGCTAATCGCAAATTTTCCTTTGTCTTTTCTCTTTAAAGTTCCTTTAGATTAGTTTACAAAGGGGGAACTGTGCAGTTAGATTAAAATTTCGCTAAACTGGCAGAACACAAGAGACGCGTGGCTCCGACGCATATTATTAGATTTTAAAAATGATTGAACTCCTTACCTCACGTTTGCTGCTGTGTCTCGATTGTATTAGTTTTATTGAGATTGTATGTATTCTTACTTTGTTATTCAAAAGTGCGTTGTTATCACACATCAATTCGATTAAGCCTGTCAATTTCATTTGAAATTTTGACATTCCTACAAATGTTTGCTTTATTCTTAAGGACCTCTTTCATGTCTGTTGAAAACGTCAAAAACAAATAAATTCTAATACACTCGGACCATATTAAATTTTGAATTCTTATATTCCAATTCAAACACGGTTCAAACCTCAAATCCTGGTTCAACATCACCAAATATGTGATTTTTACGTTTGTGAATAAAAAAGAGACAGATATATTGCTACTCAGAACTTGAACTCAATATTGGTTCATAAAGAGTCGAAACGTTACGTATGTAGTTCAAACTCACTTCGCTCAACAACTCATTTGATCAGTGGATGAAAATGAGTTCCACATTAAAGGGATTTATAATAATGTCCCGTTTAGATCATCTTGGACACTTGATTTTGATAGTAATATAGCCGATTAAGTGATTTTTATCTGCTCACTCCCCTTGCTCATAAGGGGCAGCTAAATACACACTTTTGGTTTCCTATTTGGGTGTTGAGATTTGCTTGACATTTGCTTGAGTCGCAAGCTATCCTAGTCATTGCTAATCTTAGAAATGCAGGTACTTAGGAAATCCCTACAGAAAAAGTCAGCACACTTGATTACCATGCGGGAACCCTGAGCATCTCATAATGCTGTCACGGTGATTCATCATCTCTGAGAGCTTGGCCTCGATGGAGTTACACACTTTCAGAAGGCTTCTGATATTAGTGGAGAGCTCATTCACAACCGATACATTGAGGACATCTCTGACAACCTCACTTAGAATACGTGTTTACGCTGTTCTAGAAGGTGGTGCCTTCGTTGACTTTTTCTACCATCAATTTTGCTCTTCTTCTGAGGTTGGTTAGTGGTCTTGTCTCGAGACCTATTTCGTTTGACAGCTTTTCTCTTGGATGGTGGTTTGTGTAAGCAGAAGAATGTTGTACTAATTATTAAAAATCTTCGAGATCTCTCTCAAGAACAGCTTCAGCTTCCTCATTTCTGGCAATTGCGTCAAAAATAAAGGAAGCTTTCCGGAACTGGAACTTGAAAAGAGTACTCGCCGATTTCTTTTTAATACTCGCTCCATTTTCTTCTATTTATTGACGATTCATTTATTACTATGGGGTTTTCATTGACGCTCGTAAATGAAAGATGCCATAACCCTGAATCCGATGAAGCCAAAGCTTCAGAAGGATTCTCCATAAAATGGTTACATCTTACGGACTCATTTCCAGTTATTGTCATAGTTCATATATTTGCATATATTTTTCCACCATGATGGTGTTTTCCAAGACACGATTAATAACATCCATAAGCTCAGATTTGAAAGGCACACCCGTCCTTTGTATGATCAAAAACATAACTGATCGAGGCCATCCACTAAGGGAAAACAGAAGCCTTTTGTAACTGCCCAATATTGAATTACAGACGCTACTTGCTGCTGTCGTTGGCCTTTCAAAATAGGCCATCAGAATTTCATTCCGTTGACCGTCACTATCAGTTCTTCCACCTTCTGGGGGCTTTTAACAGCATCGTTGGTATGTTTGCTTATCCCGGCCATCCATTTGGTCCCCCTGCACGTCATCGTTACCTACTCCCTATCACGGGGAGGTGTGCATGGGGATTTTTCTTCCATTAAACTCAGGGCCGACGTAAAGTCCTACCACTCTTCAGTACTTTAGAGAGTAAGGGCCAGACAGTGCATTCAATGGAGACTGTTCGAAAATCTCAGTCATTTAGACTATGTCGATGTCGTATGTCTACTGACAAATAACATCAGTGGGCTGAACGAGATTTGCCAAAGACTGCAAGTGAAGGGAGAGTCGAGTGGTCTAAGAATAAACAGCAAAGAGACAAAAATAATGCTCACAAGCCACTGCACATAGCAGCGTGTTATTCTACAGGAGACGCCAGTAGAAAATGTCGAACAATTTAACTACCTTGGCAGTATTGTTTCTGCAAATGGCAGTACTTATCTGGACGTTACGAGTAGAATTAATAGGGCTCATGCTGTCTTCATGCTCTGTCCCCAGTTTGGAAATCAAGTCAAATCTCCTAACGCACTAAGTTTAGATTCTTCGAATTCAATGTAAAATCTGTGTGCCGTGCTGATTATATCTAAAGAAGAATTTCGGCGCAGGACAAGCTCAAAAGCGGCTGCCACTGGACAGAAGTTAATGTAAATGGAAATGGATTTGTCACACTCTGAGGAAATTAAACAATGAAATTGCAAAGCAGTCCTTTGAATGGAATCCTCAGGGTGCACGGCGGGTTGGAAGACCAAGAACAATAACATGGAAATCAACTGTCTTAGCAAAAGTAGAACCCCAGAGAAAGACTAAACTACAGTTAAAATAACTTGCTGTAGACCGTGGAGGATGGAAACGTTTTCTTGACGCCCTGTGTCCCAACTGGGGTTACAGGACGTGATAACGATGATTCGCCTTTTTTCAGTCCTGCTATATGGCTGTCATTGCTGCAGGAGGGTTCAGATTCGGTATTGGTGCTTGGTCGGAGTGCAGGTGTTCTATGGCTTGTACAGCAAGTGATTCCTGGTTTGTCTCCTAGCCTTTCATTTTTTCACACTAACAACCAAATGCGTTAACATTTTCAAGTTTTTGAGAAAATTAAAAAAAAAATCTGGTTTCTTAAAAAACAAATATTTCGTTTGGGTATTCAGTATTTAGTAAATCTGTAACTTTTTTCAAAAAAAAAAGTAAAGCATCGGCCTAGAGTGAAAGGCGGCTAACTCCACATTGTTGTGACCTTTCAACTTCACTGAATTTTAGCAATAAAGAGTGTAGAAAAATACTTACTCAAATGTTGGGTTTATTAAAATAATTCAAATACTTTTTGAAACAATTAAAAAAAAAAATGGAGGTGGCTGCTTTTCATTCTAAGCCGAGAATAAATTCCCAATAATTCCTTTCAGCACTTCTTACACTCTTTTAAAAAATTATTTATTTCGATTCTTTTGTAATTTGGTTGAAGACGAAATTTATTCAGCTAGAAATTCTGAATATTTTTATTGGTCAAATCATCTTTTTTCATGTTTTAACATCAAAACGGCTATTCAAGAAGCAATGTACTTTAAATGTTAGTGCCACATATAAATCACCTCTTTCCGCCGCTAAACAAACCCCTCCTCCGATCATTTACAAGACAACCCTCTAATCATAAGTTTTTGGCTACATAAATATTTTATCCACCTACAACCAAAAAGAAAAGTGCTTCTGAAGGAAGAACCCAAATACCGCAATTAAGTATTTTAGGCTTAAAACTTTTAGAAATAACCATAACTCAAAATCCTGTGTTTAATAATTTTGAAAAAAGTCAATAATCTAGGTTCTTAGAGTCTTTATATTGAAAGCTAGTTAAAATGTCAATTTCAGTATCAAAAATGCACAAACTTTCCCATGCTATAACTATGTAATCGAAATTCACTATGGCGTATACGCAACTTTTTTCTATTGAAATTAATATAAAAATATCTGTTCATATTTCAATTTTGCATGACCTAAGGTTAATTTAAAATTTAAAATAAAATTAAACACCCTGTTACTCATGTAGAATACGACATAACCTCTGTTTACACAAAAATCTTTGATCGACAATTTACGCAAATCCTTTTTAGTAATAACATTCATTCCCGAGTATGCAGGGTTAGAAAATTCAGACACGGACACAGAAAATAAAAACAGAAAAGAAACATACAAGTTGAAAAATTTCTGTTCCAACCAAAGAGAGGGTATATTTTACACATTTAAGGATACAAATGGAGAATGGGTTTTGGTTGGGTTACACCACACACAGTGTTACTGCAGACAAGCGGCACACATTGTGAATAAAGAATTCGTTATGAAACTTAAAAATGTAATTACGAGTTATGAAAATGGTTAACGTATATTTTAATATGCATTGCGTTGCGTAAGCTTCCAGCCTGTAGGGAATACAATTGGCCTCGTTTCAAATTGACTATTAAGATAAAAAAGAGCACAGAACCAATGTTTTTTGTATTCGTTTAAACTGTAACCAACATACTCGTATTCCTGATGCTCAACAGCTGTAACGTTCAAATTAGTGGAATTTGAGAATCTTAGCATAGTTTTAATTTCTTATGCCCACTTGCATATATTACACCAACTCGGTGAGACAAAAGAAGAAGAATCGTTTTCAACGAAAAGAATCCTCATTTCTTTTTTTATCCACCTTTTGAATAAGGAAAAAAAATCTTGAAACCTGACAAACAACATGACCGAATTTAACTCCGATGGAGGATCAGAAAAGATCCATAAAAAAAAATCATCAACATTCCACTTCCTTCTCAAATTACCTCCCCTAACGACCTATCCCACCTTTAGGACCGATGCCTACAGACTCATCGGCCCGTCCAGGCAGGCGTCGAAAGGGGTGTCTGTCCGCGTGCGTAACCGAAGGCCTGATATTTGCCACGCTTAGCTCGTCGATGGGGGGGGTCGTTGTTACCAGCGAAACAGACGGTGTTACCTTTTTCAGGCCTAAGTCTCTGATGACGTTCGACTAGACATGTTTCCATCTTGTGGCGGGGCCCGAAATTAGTTACCATTTCTAAATACTTTTGATTGATTTAACGACTTGCATTACTGAGATGGGAGGACATAGGTGGTCGTGTCCTCTGAGCGTTCTTTACCCTCCCTTTATAGCATTCCAAAAAAAAATCTTGGAATACTCCAACGCCATTGCTTGTATTGCTCAAAAAAAAAGTGTATGCAACAGCCCTTATTCAAAGGAGAAGTTATTAACTTCCCCTTAAAATTCAGGTAAGTATGTACCCTTCACTTCCTTCCCCCCCTCATTCATTTCCCAACCTTCACTTTTTAACCTTCCATTATTAAATTATTCGCTTTCAAACAAAAAAATATATTGCATTTACAACCACTTCCCATACAAAAAAAAAAAAACGTTCTCATAAGAAACGATAAACGAAATAACGAATATCTTTTATCTCCCTATCGAACATTCCTATCAGAATCTACAACTTGAAACCAGCAACCAACAAAAATAAATAAATTGATAATTTTCTTTTTTTTGTAAATTTTTAATTAATTATTCATTGCAAGTGTGTTTTGGATCTTAAATGGATCCATCTTAAGGTTAATTTTACAAAAAAGTTATAAAAAAAAGCATCACCATTCATCGGAATAGAATCGATATATGTATATAGGTAAGTATACCAAAAAAAAATAAAAAGGGATCCTCCCCCAAAAACACGAAAGACCAAAAAAAAAAATTTCTTAATTATTATTTCGATTCTCATTAAACATCTTTCAGGCACCTATACTCATTTCCTTCAATTCAAATACATATGCTTTACTTTAACACTTTTAAGTTTTCATTTACTTTTCTTTTTGTTTCTTTTTATATTTTTTTGCAGTTATCTAACTTTAGTCTAAATACTTCTTCCGTTTACTATTACTCACTTTCCTTTTAATTTAGTAATAGTTAATTTAAAAAAAATCAATTTTTATAAAAGTTAATAAAAAAAAAAACCACTTACCGAACCTCCCAGATGATGTGCACAGCATTCTGATGAGATCGAGGATGTATGTTGCTAAACGTAGGTGAATTAAAAAAAACACTGAAGTATTTTAGAGATAGGGCACGAGATTTTTAATGGTCGAATATTATAATTCCGTTTAAAGGTCACATTTCTTATTTTTTTTTCTCTGTATTTTTTGTTTTGTTTCTTTTTTTTTATCCGAAATTTAAAAAAAAGGGGACACGCGATCACGATGGATGGTATGTTACACTTCTTTTTTTCTTATCAACTAGCTACCTATAACTTAACAATTATTTTCTTTTGATTTGGTAAGAACTTAAATCTACTTTCCTTTTCCTTTTTTTTTTTTTAGAGCCTCGGCTCAAAAGCTCCTACCCTAACAGGTCCTATACTCTTATTGAAATTTTCTTAGCTAATTCTCACTATGTTTTCACTTGTCGATAAATCTACTTAAAAAAAAATTTACTTTAGGTTTCCTTAACTTTCATTGAGTTTTGAAAATCAATAAATCACACATTTATTTCTTTATAAATCAAACTTTGAAAATTTTCATTTAGTTTCTCTTTATACTTTCGACAAATTTTTTTTTTCAAAAGTAATTAAAAATATTTAATTTTTCCTTCTAGGTAGGTACGTAAGTATATTTTTCTATTTTTTTTTGTGTCACATTATTCTGCAATCCTACGTTGATTTTTCTTTTAATTTACGGCTAATCGTTTTATTTTTAATACTAATTTGACTTCAAATTAACTTTTCTTTAATATCCTTCAGTTATAATACTAATAATTTTCCTTTTTCCTTGTATATAGGCAAGTTAGTATGTAATTTCCGTTTGCTTTTAAATTTCTTTAATTGTTTTTTTGTTTTTTTTTTTTTTTTGTTTAGCATATATTAACCACCTCTTTTTTTCTTTTTAGCACTATATTTATATTATTATCCTTACTAAAATTTCTTTTCTTCAATACAGGTTTTCACTTGTGTAAATTTAATTTTTCTTTCTAGGTATCTTCCGAGCTTCAATTTTCCCTGGATCGTTTCTTTTAGTTACTCAACTTTCTTTTTTACAGGTTCTCACCAACTTTTTATTTCTTTAAACTAATTTTCTTTTCTTTCCCTTTAGAAATTTTTCCTTGACCTACATTTCCTATCCAAGGTTTAATTGTTTTTTTTTATAGATTTTACTTTTTCCTTTTGTTATTTTAGCACTGCTTATATAAGACTTTTCACTGATATCCTTTTTTTCTTTTACCGGTACTGATGAAAATTGAATTCCTTCTGGAAGTGATCCTTCTACGCCGGTGTCGCTTGACGATACCAAGAGCGATCGGCAGTACTGCTTCGTTTCCCCTACGTAACCGTAGGCTTTTCCTGTTAGAAGAATCTATTCAAGAGGAAATGTAGGAGTTAAACTCTATACCTTATTGAAGACGGAATTTTATTTTTACCTATTCGAGAATTATACGAAATTGGGTCTCTTTTGGACAACCTAATTATCCTCAGCCGAATTCCGGAGAAGAGTCTCTTAAGGGCTACTGGATTTTAGCTCTAGAGACGCAAAGATGTTATGCGCTTTTGGGCAGCAAAGTCCCCTGGATTTTACTCTATGGCCAAGAGCTTGAATGGCAAAGGATGGGGTACCTATTACGGCCAACTAGGCTGTACTTCTTTATTTAGATTAATGCCTAATGTGAAGAGAATGTTCGCTGATCAATGAATGCTTCGATTTGAAATTATGTATCATATTTCTTACCTATTTTAGGAATTTCTCCTGGCTTGGAGCCCTGATCGCTTTGGATCTTTTGTCTCTGCCTCTGATAGACAGGACAATTTTACTTTCTCCTTCTGAATCCCAAATGGAGAACCTTTCGGCAGCGAATTTTCCTTTAGGATTTCTTGAAATTATCCTGTCTAGAGTCTCGCAAGAGAAAGGACTTCGATGCTCGAAGGAGGGAAAACCTGATCTTCCTATATCACGTTCAGATTATAGCGATGGTTTGCCGAGTTTGCCGAAGGGCCACAATCGCAACGAGGAAAAAGCTCAGACTACTGGGGAATTTCCTTTTCTTTTTTCTAATGAAAAAAAAAACGAAATTGGCACATTTTTATAATCTTTACTAAACATAAAGAGATTTTGTATGTACGTGAAATAGGTAGGTACCTACTTTTTTGGGATTTGATAATTCCTTGGCAGAATCCTCGATTGATTTGGCGTCGGATTGCCCGCCAGTTAAATGTTCTTTTAATGTTTTCTCTTTTTAACTTTATTCTTTCTTTTTATTCTAGGTTTTGTTTTCTTTTTTGATTTCACTAATTAGCTAGCAGACACCCATATGTCGTTTAGAAAGGACTACCGACTTGGCCGACGACTTGATAATGAAAAGAATTCTTCTAGACACTTTGCGCACCACGAGGACGAGTACTTTCAATGCTCTTTTCTTAGAACTGGAGAAATCGAAACAAAAACGGATGTCAAAGACAAATCGGTACGGGACGGCTCAGAACATAGGGTTGGTATTCCCGAACGTATCACCCACCGAAACTTTTAATCTCCAACACAAGGTTTTAAGCTTAATGCGCATGCAAGTTTTTTCTTATGTCTAAGTACCAGTGTTCACACCAGTGGTATTTTTGATGGGAAAATTTATTCTCGTTTTACTGCGAATAGGGATATGGTTTTTTATCTTTTGCATAAATGTTAATATTCAATATTTTGTGAAATAAATTGGCTAGTTGGAAAGACTTTTGTTATGAAGTTGAAATGACAACTTGTATTTTATTTCACCTCCGATAAATGGGACTTCTTTCAGATAAAAAAAAATTACGTAGCGGTTGAGGGGTACGACGTTTCCTACAAAACATGTCCTTTTAGTCACAGGCCTCCTGTAATTAAAAGGATATGAAAAGAAACTACAAAAAGTATGTACCTACTTGGAAGGTTCTTGTATGTTGTATCCAAGAGTCTCATGTACAGCTGAGCTAGCCGGGCGATTGAACTAAAACTTTTGGACAGTGTGCCGGTTTTTCTTTATTTTTTTAAGTCTTTTGAGTGCGTCACCGTTTTGTAACCTTTTGCATCTATAACTTCATAAAATTATTTCCAATTATTTTGCAAACGGTAACCTTAACGAATTTTGGACAGAGTTTAGCGTTGAGGTGCTTGGCAGCATCACTCAAAATGAAATTGCGCTTATAAAGCACCTCGCCCACTTGGTATGATACCACTCTACTTCGCAAATTATACTTTTTTTCATACGACTCGTGAGTTCTTTCTAATGCCGACTTCAAATACGTGTGTAACACATTCATTCTAGCGACTTTAGGGAGAAAATCTATTTCAGAGTGGTTCAGTCCACCAAGCCCACGCAAAAGTTTGTAATCTGCTCCGTGTTCTATGATACGATGCCCGAAGAGGGCTTCGTAGGGTGACATACCGATAGCAGAATGTACGGTGGAGCGTAGAGCGCTTCCAATTGAGGGTAAGTTAATATCCCAGTTCGTTTGTCCGGGGTCAATGTAAGCGCGGATGGCTGCAAGGATCGAGCGATTTACTCGCTCGCTCGCGTTCGCTTGTGGCGAATATACTGCGGTTCGGTAATGCGTTATGCCGAAAGTTTTAGTCATTTTGGAAAATTCATGACTTATAAATTGACTACCATTGTCCGAAAGAATACTTTCAGGGACCCCAAAGATACAAAATATTTCTTCTTGCAAAAATTTAATAACTGATTGTACGTTGGCTTTTCGTAAAGGTTTGACTAAGACGAATTTCGTCAACTGATCCAGTGCAATAAAAATTGTGTGTTCCCATTTTTGGACCGTGGGTAAGGGCCCAAGAAATCAATATAAAGGTGTTGAAATGGTCTGTCCACCGAGAAGGATTTACCCATTTCCGCTCTAAGAATGCTATTCGGGGCTTTAGTAGTTTTGCATACTTCGCAATTTTCAAGATAGTGTTTGACGTGAGATGCCATATTCGGCCAAAAATATTGCTGGCGCAATTTGTAGAGGGTTTTTCGTGATACCACCGTGTGAAGCTCTAGGAGGGCAATGAGCCAACGAGATCAAACGGTTAGTCAGCGCCGCTGGAATCCACAATTTCCAGACTAAATCGTCTTGGAGCGGGATTTCCTGTGCAATGCCTGACCTTCTTATATACGAAACCGTCCGAAACTTGAAGGTCAGGAAGCTGATCTTTATTTTGTCCGATGTGCTCAATGATTTGAAGATATTCCTCCGACTTGAAGCTCGGATCCTCCAAATCAATATGAAGAACATCGGTGGGATTCGTTGACATCGACCCCGGTGGACATACCGTTGAATGTAGTGCCTCTACCTCATAAACTCGAGATAGAGCATCTGGTACTACATTCAAGGTACCCTTCCGGTGTTCGATCCCAAAATCGAATCCTTGCAGTTTGAGACTCCAGCGTGCTAACCTCCCCGTTGGATCTCGCAGACTCATTAGCCACTTCAGGCTAGAGTGGTCTGTGACTACTGTAAATCTGTAACCTTCGACATAAGGTCGAAATTTTTGTATTCCCCTCACGGCTGCTAAGCACTCGCGCTCAGTGACCGAGTAGTTCCGCTGAGCTGAGTTCAATTTCTGAGAATAATAGTAAATGGGTCGCTCAGCTCCATTTTCGTCCTTTTGACATAACACGCATCCAATACCCGATGCTGATGCATCACAGAGAATTATGAATTCTTTAGTAAAGTCAGGGTTTGTGAGTACTAGGTCTGATGTCAATGCTGACTTAATTGCTCCGAATGCTTTTTCCGCTTCTTTGCCAAAATCAAACCTTTTCCCTTTTTTTAAGGTGTCCGTCATGGGGGCTGCAAGTGTCGAAAAATTACCAACGAACCTACGGTACCACCCCGCCATACCGAGAAATCTTCGGACTTGCTTAGGCGTTTTCGGTACTGGAAAATCAAGGATTGCGGCTACTTTCGCCGGATCTGGTTTCAAACACCCTGCCCAACTACATAGCCCAGGTACTGGAGTTCCTTGAAGCAGAACTTCGACTTCTCGACGTTTATCGTCAAGCCTGCTTCAAGTAACCTTTTCCCTATTATGCCTAGAATTCTAATATGTTCCTCGAAGTTTCTCGAAATGACTAACAGATCGTCTAGGTAGACGAACACTTGTTCTCGCAATTCCGTAGGTACGACTAAATTCATTAGATATGTAAGGCTTTGGGCGGTGTTAGAAAGACCAAAAGGCATCACTTTAAACTGGTAGAGTGGTCTACCAGGAACAGTAAAGGCCGTCTTCTCCCTCGAACTTTGCTCCAGCGGTATCTGCCAGTACGCATCTTTCAGATCCACACTAGAGATAAAGTGTGTCTCCGAAAGGCGGGCTAACAGTCCCTCTATATGAGCAATCGGGCTCGCATTCTTCTTCGTTACTTGGTTCACCTTCCGAAAGTCCAAGCACAGGCGGTTTTTCCCAGGTTTTCGTACAAGTACAACTGGAGAAGACCATGCGCTGGAACTTTCTTCGATGACCCCCAAAGCAAGCATGCGATCCAATTCCTCATACACCAGGGCTTGTATCGCTGGAGAAATGGGATAGTGACGTTGTTTAATGGGTTTTGCCTCTCCCGTGTCAATTACATGTTCTACTAAATGAGTCTTTCCCAAGCCTTTCGTCGAAAAAGACGGAAATGAACTGATTATTTCACGCAGTGAATCACGCTGTCTATCAGTTAGATCGCATTCAATCGCACTTACTACTTTGCTGACTGTCTCATTGTTAATGGATATTTCCGAAATAATATGTGGAGCTAGCTGGAAAATCCTCCAGAAATCCACCCCTAAGTATAAATTTTGGGTCAGCGTTGGCACGACGAATAAATTCATGACGTTGGCTTTGCCTCGGTAATGAATTTTCGTCGTTGCCATTCCGACAATAGATTGCTTCTGACCGTCAGCGGTAGAAATAGAAGACGAAAATTTCTTAACGGGATTTGGTTTTCCTTAAGAAATTCAAGAGCACCACTTCCGAGGCAGCTAACACTCGCCCCCGAATCGAGCAAACCGAGAAGTTTTCTGCCCCAATTTCAACTGTTACATACGGGCGCGGATCGTCAGCTGATACGTTCAAGGTTGTTGCCGCTACTGACTTATACAGTTCTTTCTTTCTCTTCATCCGGTCACGCAACTTTTTAACTTTTGCTGAGGTAGATGGAAACGTTACAATTCTCTTTCGGGCTTCGTAGTACTCTTTAATTCGTTCGTGGATTGATTTTCTTGTAAGACTGGATTTCATTTCATCTGATCTCTGAAACTTACTCTGAGATTCCTCTCTTTGTTTTAACTCTTCCGGAGTATGTCGTAGCAGGGTAACTATAGGTAATTTTGGTTCAGTTTTATCTAATTTTCCGGGTTCTCCGTCTTCGAGCGATTCCCCCCGGTCGAAGGATTGCTCGATGACCGGTTTCCCGAACATTTTTCACAATTTGGTGTAATCACATTGTCGCGACCACACCTGAAACAAAAAAGATTCCGTTTAGGACTGTCACATTCTCTAAATGAATGCCCCTCTGCTTTACAATTCCAACATTTAAGTATATTGGCTTCCCTTTGGTAGGCCTCAACTTTCGCGGGAATTGTAAAGTCAGAGTCTTCCAGTGAATTCTCCAATTCATTGACCTGGCGCCGAGATGATTGCGTAGACACTTGGTTAAATGGAAGCTTGGTTTTGAATGGTTCGTTTCCGTTTAGGAACTTTTCGATTGTACGGCATACGTAGACCATCTCTGGCAAACTGTGGGTACTGAAAGTTACCAGTAGCTCTCCCATTCTACGTCGGACGTTCTGCTTGATTAGCTCTATTATCTCCTTTACAGGTTTAGGTGCCCGTAACCTCGAATTAAACTTTATAAGATCGTCATAGAAATCATCGAAGCTCTCGTTCGGCAATTGCTTTCTATCAATCATTTTTCGAGACAACTCACTGTCTGTCTCTAGGCTCCTGTATTGTTCTAGAAGAGCCAAACGTAATGTTGACCACGTAGCACGAGGATTGTTTTTAAGGAACATCCAGTACCACGTTTCCACACGACCACTGACAAAATGGTGGAAATTTTGAACAATTTCCACCCAAGTTACATTGTAACTGTCCTTAACTCGATCTAAGCGAAATAGAAAGTCGTCAATGGACATATTCTTGTGATCAAATTTGATCCCCCATTTGTGGTAATGTGGGAAACGTAGCACTGAATTCGACGGAGATGGAGTAGGAGCTTGAACTGGATTAGTTTGATCGGCTGTCAGGGGTGAAACATTTAAATTCAGGTTGCTCAATTGAGCAAGAAAGTTGTCGACGTTTGAACCACGAGCCATGTCGACGGGGTGAACATCCTGTTCATCCGTTAGGAACGCATTTGAGGTAGGAGCAGGAGCATTTTGTTGCTGCGAACGGTGGTCAACAGTTTGTACTCCCGGAGTGTTCGAATTATATAACCTTCGAGTATCTCGGGTATTGGGAGGAGGAGCGGGAGCAGGAGCTGGAGTGACACTAGCAAGTGTTTCCCTCACTATCGTTCTCACTTGTTGTAACAAGTCAGTATGACTGCGTTCGAGCTCATCTCGAATAAACTGTTGGTCTTCAGTTCTTTTGAGACCTACCGTTGCTGTGACGACTTCCTGTATATATCTTTCGAACTGTTCTTGATCTTTAGAAGTGTTGCCATTCCTAGGACTAGAAGATCGTCTATTGTCCACATTATGCTGTTCATTTGATTGGTTATGACCACTGTGGTCGTTAGGGTGTGTTTCTATCGGTAAAGAATCCTCTCCTACCTGCGATGGATTTTCGCTAACATCATTGTTCGAAAGAGAACGTTGCCTACTTGTTCCTGCTTTATCTCTAGAACTTTTACCACGTCCTCTTGCAGGCATCGTGTACAATTTTATCTTTGACTTTCAAGGTACACAACTAAAAAAAATTTTGTATGAACTTTATCACTGATGAACTATCTTTGCTTGTTTTAATGTAAATTGAATTTTCTTATCCCAAAACAAAAGTAATTGTAAAAATCGTTCATATCAAAACAAAACTTCGATAAAAAAAAATGAACGGAAAAAAATCTTCTAAGAAAGAAAAAGAAATCTTCAAAATTTATAACCTACGTTAATAACAACAAAAATTTAATACAAATTCGTCTTTTTTTTTATTTTAATAATTGTATTCAAATATTTCTCAAATTAACTCATATACGAACTTGGGAAGTGAATTCGGGAGTGAAGGAGTACTTAACATAATAGGTTAGTTCCTCAACTCTCTCTCTCTCTAAAAGAAAATTGAGAATCCAAAAAAAAATCATAAAAATGACAGATATCATCATCTCGAAGTATGTATGTCGTCTCAAAAAAAAAAATATATGTTTCATCTAACCAAAAAACACTCAATGCCTCAAAATGAAACAACTAGTAAAAGCTAGGAACAATGCCTATAGCTTACCGGATAACCTAAAGAGTCATTCCATGTTCCTTAGATGAAACTGAAAATTTGTTAGTTCTTCAGTACTTCATGAATAATTGTAAATATGTTTGACTTGTTGAAATATTTCTCTTCATCTACTATGAAGTTTCAAGTTTCCGCAACAGTCGTAGATCAGGTAGTTTATCCTTAATTTACCGGACAGAAGCCATGATCTCCATGTAGCAAAGGAAAATGTAACAAACAAGAATATTTATTCCGCTAAGTCTTGCAATCAGCGCTATCAGCTACTCAAAAATGTATCAATTTAAGTATGGACACTGTAAAAGCTGACTTCCGGTGTTGGGCCTAATAGCCAACTACGTTGCAGCAAACAGGAGTCATGAAAAAAAACTTAACTCAACCCCTTGGACAACTGTAGCTATCTATTATGCAACGGTGACAATTACACCTGGAAATAAACTTCCAACCTCAAACAAAAATTCATTTTCAAAAATATCTTTAAAATAAAAATCTTAAATTATTTTTCTCCATCAAAACTTGACAAACAAAAAAAAAAACAATATTGGTCACTAAATTCGGGCCCCACGTTGGGCGCCATCTGTAACGTTCAAATTAGTGGAATTTGAGAATCTTAGCATAGTTTTAATTTCTTATGCCCACTAGCATATATTACACCAACTCGGTGAGACAAAAGAAGAAGAATCGTTTTCAACGAAAAGAATCCTCATTTCTTTTTTTATCCACCTTTTGAATAAGGAAAAAAAATCTTGAAACCTGACAAACAACATGACCGAATTTAACTCCGATGGAGGATCAGAAAAGATCCATAAAAAAAAATCATCAACATTCCACTTCCTTCTCAAATTACCTCCCCTAACGACCTATCCCACCTTTAGGACCGATGCCTACAGACTCATCGGCCCGTCCAGGCAGGCGTCGAAAGGGGTGTCTGTCCGCGTGCGTAACCGAAGGCCTGATATTTGCCACGCGACGTTCGACTAGACATGTTTCCATCTTGTGGCGGGGCCCGAAATTAGTTACCATTTCTAAATACTTTTGATTGATTTAACGACTTGCATTACTGAGATGGGAGGACATAGGTGGTCGTGTCCTCTGAGCGTTCTTTACCCTCCCTTTATAGCATTCCAAAAAAAAATCTTGGAATACTCCAACGCCATTGCTTGTATTGCTCAAAAAAAAAGTGTATGCAACAGCCCTTATTCAAAAAGGAGAAGTTATTAACTTCCCCTTAAAATTCAGGTAAGTATGTACCCTTCACTTCCTTCCCCCCCTCATTCATTTCCCAACCTTCACTTTTTAACCTTCCATTATTAAATTATTCGCTTTCAAACAAAAAAATATATTGCATTTACAACCACTTCCCATACAAAAAAAAAAAAACGTTCTCATAAGAAACGATAAACGAAATAACGAATATCTTTTATCTCCCTATCGAACATTCCTATCAGAATCTACAACTTGAAACCAGCAACCAACAAAAATAAATAAATTGATAATTTTCTTTTTTTTGTAAATTTTTAATTAATTATTCATTGCAAGTGTGTTTTGGATCTTAAATGGATCCATCTTAAGGTTAATTTTACAAAAAAGTTATAAAAAAAAGCATCACCATTCATCGGAATAGAATCGATATATGTATATAGGTAAGTATACCAAAAAAAAATAAAAAGGGATCCTCCCCCAAAAACACGAAAGACCAAAAAAAAAAATTTCTTAATTATTATTTCGATTCTCATTAAACATCTTTCAGGCACCTATACTCATTTCCTTCAATTCAAATACATATGCTTTACTTTAACACTTTTAAGTTTTCATTTACTTTTCTTTTTGTTTCTTTTTATATTTTTTTGCAGTTATCTAACTTTAGTCTAAATACTTCTTCCGTTTACTATTACTCACTTTCCTTTTAATTTAGTAATAGTTAATTTAAAAAAAATCAATTTTTATAAAAGTTAATAAAAAAAAAACCACTTACCGAACCTCCCAGATGATGTGCACAGCATTCTGATGAGATCGAGGATGTATGTTGCTAAACGTAGGTGAATTAAAAAAAACACTGAAGTATTTTAGAGATAGGGCACGAGATTTTTAATGGTCGAATATTATAATTCCGTTTAAAGGTCACATTTCTTATTTTTTTTTCTCTGTATTTTTTGTTTTGTTTCTTTTTTTTTATCCGAAATTTAAAAAAAAGGGGACACGCGATCACGATGGATGGTATGTTACACTTCTTTTTTTCTTATCAACTAGCTACCTATAACTTAACAATTATTTTCTTTTGATTTGGTAAGAACTTAAATCTACTTTCCTTTTCCTTTTTTTTTTTTAGAGCCTCGGCTCAAAAGCTCCTACCCTAACAGGTCCTATACTCTTATTGAAATTTTCTTAGCTAATTCTCACTATGTTTTCACTTGTCGATAAATCTACTTAAAAAAAAATTTACTTTAGGTTTCCTTAACTTTCATTGAGTTTTGAAAATCAATAAATCACACATTTATTTCTTTATAAATCAAACTTTGAAAATTTTCATTTAGTTTCTCTTTATACTTTCGACAAATTTTTTTTTTCAAAAGTAATTAAAAATATTTAATTTTTCCTTCTAGGTAGGTACGTAAGTATATTTTTCTATTTTTTTTTGTGTCACATTATTCTGCAATCCTACGTTGATTTTTCTTTTAATTTACGGCTAATCGTTTTATTTTTAATACTAATTTGACTTCAAATTAACTTTTCTTTAATATCCTTCAGTTATAATACTAATAATTTTCCTTTTTCCTTGTATATAGGCAAGTTAGTATGTAATTTCCGTTTGCTTTTAAATTTCTTTAATTGTTTTTTTGTTTTTTTTTTTTTTTGTTTAGCATATATTAACCACCTCTTTTTTTCTTTTTAGCACTATATTTATATTATTATCCTTACTAAAATTTCTTTTCTTCAATACAGGTTTTCACTTGTGTAAATTTAATTTTTCTTTCTAGGTATCTTCCGAGCTTCAATTTTCCCTGGATCGTTTCTTTTAGTTACTCAACTTTCTTTTTTACAGGTTCTCACCAACTTTTTATTTCTTTAAACTAATTTTCTTTTCTTTCCCTTTAGAAATTTTTCCTTGACCTACATTTCCTATCCAAGGTTTAATTGTTTTTTTTTATAGATTTTACTTTTTCCTTTTGTTATTTTAGCACTGCTTATATAAGACTTTTCACTGATATCCTTTTTTTCTTTTACCGGTACTGATGAAAATTGAATTCCTTCTGGAAGTGATCCTTCTACGCCGGTTTCGCTTGACGATACCAAGAGCGATCGGCAGTACTGCTTCGTTTCCCCTACGTAACCGTAGGCTTTTCCTGTTAGAAGAATCTATTCAAGAGGAAATGTAGGAGTTAAACTCTATACCTTATTGAAGACGGAATTTTATTTTTACCTATTCGAGAATTATACGAAATTGGGTCTCTTTTGGACAACCTAATTATCCTCAGCCGAATTCCGGAGAAGAGTCTCTTAAGGGCTACTGGATTTTAGCTCTAGAGACGCAAAGATGTTATGCGCTTTTGGGCAGCAAAGTCCCCTGGATTTTACTCTATGGCCAAGAGCTTGAATGGCAAAGGATGGGGTACCTTATTACGGCCAACTAGGCTGTACTTCTTTATTTAGATTAATGCCTAATGTGAAGAGAATGTTCGCTGATCAATGAATGCTTCGATTTGAAATTATGTATCATATTTCTTACCTATTTTAGGAATTTCTCCTGGCTTGGAGCCCTGATCGCTTTGGATCTTTTGTCTCTGCCTCTGATAGACAGGACAATTTTACTTTCTCCTTCTGAATCCCAAATGGAGAACCTTTCGGCAGCGAATTTTCCTTTAGGATTTCTTGAAATTATCCTGTCTAGAGTCTCGCAAGAGAAAAGGACTTCGATGCTCGAAGGAGGGAAAACCTGATCTTCCTATATCACGTTCAGATTATAGCGATGGTTTGCCGAGTTTGCCGAAGGGCCACAATCGCAACGAGGAAAAAGCTCAGACTACTGGGGAATTTCCTTTTCTTTTTTCTAATGAAAAAAAAAACGAAATTGGCACATTTTTATAATCTTTACTAAACATAAAGAGATTATGTATGTACGTGAAATAGGTAGGTACCTACTTTTTTGGGATTTGATAATTCCTTGGCAGAATCCTCGATTGATTTGGCGTCGGATTGCCCGCCAGTTAAATGTTCTTTTAATGTTTTCTCTTTTTAACTTTATTCTTTCTTTTTATTCTAGGTTTTGTTTTCTTTTTTGATTTCACTAATTAGCTAGCAGACACCCATATGTCGTTTAGAAAGGACTACCGACTTGGCCGACGACTTGATAATGAAAAGAATTCTTCTAGACACTTTGCGCACCACGAGGACGAGTACTTTCAATGCTCTTTTCTTTAGAACTGGAGAAATCGAAACAAAAACGGATGTCAAAGACAAATCGGTACGGGACGGCTCAGAACATAGGGTTGGTATTCCCGAACGTATCACCCACCGAAACTTTTAATCTCCAACACAAGGTTTTAAGCTTAATGCGCATGCAAGTTTTTTCTTATGTCTAAGTACCAGTGTTCACACCAGTGGTATTTTTGATGGGAAAATTTATTCTCGTTTTACTGCGAATAGGGATATGGTTTTTTATCTTTTTGCATAAATGTTAATATTCAATATTTTGTGAAATAAATTGGCTAGTTGGAAAGACTTTTGTTATGAAGTTGAAATGACAACTTGTATTTTATTTCACCTCCGATAAAATGGACTTCTTTCAGATAAAAAAAAATTACGTAGCGGTTGAGGGGTACGACGTTTCCTACACAGCATATTAAAAATAATTTATTTTATTTCAATATAATTCAAGTTAAGAATCTGCTTTATCAGTTTGTGCCAAATGCGGACGTATATATAAACACAAGTCTTGCATATAGACCTTAAAATTGTTAGAGGCTGTATGAAAATAATTAATTCTACATCAAACAAATGTCTCTATTACAACAGCAATAAAATAAACTTTTGTCTCTTTTTAAATATCAAAATAAGACTCTAAGAGCACTTAAGGCATTAAAGCACTGTTTGGGAAGGAACATTGCACTTGCACATAATCATAAAAATGAAGCTCTCACTAATACTCTTATTGCTCATATCATACAACACACACATGCTGTTTTTTTTATATTTTTTTTCTATGTGAATATAAACAACTGTAGCATAGCTTTGGGAGGGATTTCACACAAAATGTATCTTCTTTTTATTTAGTAATCTTTTCTTAAGTAGGTAGATCATTAATTAAACTTTGTGCACATTACATCTGCTTGGATTCCACTTTTGTGTGATATCACTGTCTAGGGAGAGCTAACACCAATAAATATACAAAGCATTTTTGTGTATGTAGTATGTACGCGTGTACGTGAGATTATCTTAATTTAAGGACAAACATATTTTTTCAAGTGTAACGGTTATATAAATTATATTTATAGCATGTGATTAGCAATCTTCTGGGATTATTGTTTTTTTTTTAACATCAAGGGTTCTTACCATTGAAACATTAAATTTACGTTTTAGAGAACAGCGTTAATTTAATAAAATTTATTATTTTTTCTTATGCACATATTTTGTTGAGAAAACATGTTTTTTTTTTCTTTGAAATAAAAATCTTATAATGTGAATAATTGCTCCAGAGGGCAAGTTTAGGTTTTCTTGAAGTAATTTTGTTATAATAAGAAGAAACATAAAGGTAATGAAATACCTCAAAACAGGAAGAATTTGGCATTAAGCCCTGTTTACTTTATATCCTTTTCAATAAATCAAATTAAATTAGTTTGAAAATACACAAATATGACACAATTTGACCATAAACAAACAATATTACATCAGAAAAAAGCAGGTACGCTGGGTTTATAGTATAGATAACCGTTATCACAAGAAAGATAAAATTGATTTAGGTATTTTAAGGCAAAACTAAAACTTTTAATACACATTAAAAAATGCAGCTATTTATCTATTTTTATTTAGAAGACTTCTATAAAATTGATAACTGAAATAATGTCATCGGAAACTACGCCAAAAACTATAAATGAAAAAAAACGTCCGAAAATCGCCATTCAATATAATGGCTTTTTTCCTAGAAAAAAGAATCCCAAAAAGATTTGGATACATTCGAAAAATTTTGTTCATTATTTCAAAAATTTGTTGGGAGCTATTTTCTTTTAGAATAATGAAAAAAGGCCCAAAACTCCAAAAACTTAGTTTTTTTTTCATTTTTATTTCCAAATCCAAAAAGAAAGAGTGATAAAGCCTAGCCTATATTGTTCAACTCTTTGGCCCAAAAAAGTTGTTTTTCAAAAAAAAAAATGTTGATTGAAAAAGATTATACAAAAAGTCTTTAAAATTGTTCAAAATAATACCTTTTTTGCCGATATAATTATAAAAAATATAAAATTGAGTTACCTAGTTCAGGGGACGAAATTAGAACACTGTTTTCTCAACATACCTTAAATGTACTCTGGATTAGTGTATAAAAATGTCCAACTGCAATTCTTGTTTCAATTGAAAACGCATGAAGTGCATGACGGCAATTTCAAAAATATCTTCAAAAAATAGCGTTGAAGCTTCTTCACCTCTTCAAACAATCCCAAAACCCAGACTAGAGCACTATAAGTTTGAGTATCTCTGCAGACTACCAGGAAAAAGTTTTCTTTGAACTTTTAAAATATGTATACGTATAAGGGGACACCCATGTATATATAGGTACTGTATGGCAAGTTATGCATTCGTAAACAAAATCGAGCTTGAGATTTTAATGATTGCCTATTTCTCTTATAATATAAAAATTAACCTGCCATACATTATTTTACATAATTTTATTTTTCTAAAAGGACGGTCCAAATTTTTCTTAAAAAATCGAATAAATTATTTTTTGTAAATGCTAACTTTGAGTGGTAAAATATTTTCAAAAATCGTTATTAATGGTACCTCCTAAGGAACAATTCTTTTGATTTTCGAATTTTTTGAAAAAGGTAAAAAATGCTGATTTTAATAATTTTGTTGTATGCAGAAACTCAAAATTTTAGAAATTGTAGTAGTATTGTGTGAAAAAAAAAAAATGCATTTTTGATTTTTTTTTTTTTTTGAAAACTTAATAAATATTTCAAAAGTATAAAATGAACAGTTCATAGGTCAAAAATCTGCAATTTATTTGCGTTGGCTATGGTCGTTGGAGAACATTATTTGTTTTGGTAATCACTTACACTCACCATACCTTACGCCTGAATGCAATTTCTGAGGAACTTTAACGCATCAGGCGAAGAGTTTTTTTAGTTTCTTTTTAGACATCTTATTTGCTAAAAAATGGCAACATTTTTTTGAAACTTGGCACCTAGCGGTTTTTAATAGTGTCTAAGATATTTTCATTGTTTGTGGGCGTTAATGGGAACCATCTTGTATTTCCAAAATATTTTTGGAAATACATAAATACAATAGTCGGAAGAAGTATTTTGATAAAAACAATATTTTGAATTTTTCTTTATATCTTTCGTTTTATTGATTGAAAAAATATACTATAATGGTATCAAGATGAGCTTCCAAAAAAGCATACAAAAGATCCATAATTACGGTTTCGAAATTAAAATTGTATTTCAAAAACGTTTAGGGAAAAAAGTATTTTGACAAAATTAAAAAGGCTTGTAAATACCGGTTTACTTTTTAGTGCAGGTAGTGAGGATTGGTTTTTAGTATGTTTTTGGATGCTGAATTCAAATCCGTCATCCGATTTTGGCTATCAGCTCGGATTTTTAAGAAATTCCCGTTAGAAATTGTCTCTCTGTTGTCTCTAGAAGAAAGCTTTGCTTAACGCATAAATCAATTTTAAAACATTTAAATCATACAAAATGTGCATTTCGGATCAAATTCATCTTTAGAAAGCCTTAGACAGCTCCCGCTCGAAAAAGTGAACAATCTGGAAACAGTGAACAGGCCTGGTTTTTATTATTTCACTATATCGAGCGTCTACTGTATGTGAATCTCTGTGTTCTTATGTTAAAAGTTAAATCATTCATTGTTTCAAGTCAACATGGATCTACAAAAGGTCACTCGACTGTTACTTTTTAACGGAATTAGCTGAAAATTGTATTGATTCGCTCAAAAATAAAAAGCAAGTAAATTGTGTCTTCACAGACTTCAGCAAGGCTTTTGACAAACTCTAACATTGAGTTTTGCTTTTTAAATAAAGAAAGTTGGGGTTTAGTGAAGATTTAGTAGTTGTGGCTTCAATCATATTTATTCCGTAGATCATACTCAGTACTTTTTAATGGTTGTGCAATATTTTATATATTTTTTTATTAATGATTTACCATCTGTGTTGAAGCAATCACACCGTCTCATTTAAGCCGATGATGTCACAATCTTTAAAAGTGTTTCCAATATTCGTGATTGCGAAGCGTTGCAATGTGACCTTAATTCGTTTTTTGACGGTGTGTTTATTATTCTTTGCTTCTTAATATTGATAAATGTAATACTATCAGTTTTTCGAGATAAATTCCTTTGACTCTTTGTTAAATGCTGTATTATTATCTCGTGAAAGTAATATATTTGTTCTTGGTGTCTTTCAACACATCAACTCTATAACTTATAAAGCCAATTCTATTCTTGGCTGGATAAAGAGAGAGTCAAGACAATTTTCCGATCCTTTTCTTACAAAATAGCTTTTTATAACTTTTTTTCGACCAATTATTGAATATGATTGTCAAATTTGGCCTCCCTTTTACGACTGTCAAAAAGCAAGATTAGAACAGGTTCAAAAAAGATTCCTGAGGTTCCCCAAAGAAGCTTGAGGAATTTTCCCGAAAGCATACTCATCTCAAGCTATCAGACTAATCATGAAAGATAAATTATAAATTAAAACGTTAAAACTACAGCAGTCACCTTACATAGAACCATTTTCTTAGATAGTTCGATATTTCAAAAATGTGCTCATAATTTCTTTTATTTAAATAAATTTGTGTTCAATGAAAAAAAAAATATGTTAGAAATTAAAATAAAAAAAATTCTTATTAAATGCTCCAACGACTAAAGTTTTTTTTTATAAACTCAAATTTCTTCAAAAAATCAGTATCTGTTTTAAAATTTTTCTTAAATAATATTCATGTTTTATTTGGCTTTTTGAAACTACGCCAAAAACTTTCACTTGAAAAAACACCCAAAAGAGATAAATTTTTTCTCTAATTTCCAAATTAATTTTTTCTGATCTCATTTCCAAAATGTATTTTAAATTAAGCAAAAAAGTATAGATAATCAACGGCGAGAGGGATGTGCGTTCAGGCGTTCAAGGTTACCAAGAAGCAGAACAGAGATTGAGGGGAAGCAGAGCGAGAATTTTTAATATCACAACAAATAAAGTAACATGGACTTTTAAAGCCAGTAGTGCTTTTATATCTATCTCAATGGAAGCGGATTTGGAAACAACACGGTTTAACACAATGCAGCTTGTGCAACCTTAGAAAAAGAAGAAAACATTCAACACTTTTTAGGCAGGTGCTCCGTGCTTAGAGAATTTGGAATAAAATGCTTTGGAAAGGCATAGGCTGTTTTCGAAAACTTCATCTGCGTCAAAAATGCATTTGCTGAATGTTCTTTAACGAAAACTGCTTAAGTCACATGTTCGAAAACATCATCTGCGGTGCAGTAAAAAATCAAGTTGACGATAAAAATTGAGAAACCAGAGAGCGTGTTCGTAAAAACTCTTCTTTTCCACTTTGGAGAATTTTTAGTGAAACGAAAATACTGTTAAAAGCTATACAAATAATAAAAACGATCAGTTTTAACTCTAAAATATAAGTTAAGGATGACCTTTATCCTTTCCTTAGGGTTTTGAACATATTTGGTGAACCTGCTGATTATAATAAATCAATTTAATTTGGAAAAGAATAGTTTTGAAAGTTGCGATTGCAGTTGATTTGATTTGTATGGGAATAGACGATTTTTGATTCAGAAGAGCATAGGAATAGAAGAGCTTTGTAAATATAAAAACCATAAGGAAAAAAAAGATCTTTGGTGCAGAATTTGATTTGTTTAGTTATAGATGAGTTTTGAATGGAACGTTTTGAAAAAAAAACAACAACACTTTTCAAGTACAAAAATGTTAGAAAATAATAAGTTTTTATAAATTTTACCTACATAATTACGTAGATGAAGGACTTTCTAATGAACATTTCCTCATACTTAACTCATTTTTGAAAAAAAAAACTGGAATAGAAGAGTTTTGAAACTATACCCCTTAATTATAAAATGCGTTTACGAGTAAATTAAAATAACGTTCATAAAACCGATTTTGTGCAAGACAGGATCGACGATCAAAACTTGACGTTTTCGAAAACGACCGTATTTAAATAAAAACTCAATGGAAGATAAATGGCCAATTGGAACAGATTGACAAGCTTTATTAATGTTGCAATACTTATATTTTATAGTAGGTCCCTAATCAAAATTCAGATTTATAGGCACCCAAAATAAAATTAAATTAAAATTATTTTTTTTTTTATTTCTCAAAACCTAACAATGATTTTTGCATCCAATTTTCGGTACCTGGCCAAGAATTAATAAGAGCTTTGAGTTCAAAACACAAAAAAAGCACTTAAATTAGCAAAAGTTTGATAAAAATAAACTTGAAGAAATAACATTTTTTGTTTGCAAAATGTTGAATTTGAAATTTAATTCCTCAAAAACTTCTCATTTGTACAACTTAAATAAAAAAGGAAATACAACAATGCAATATAAGAAAATTTTTGTTTGCATTTAGGGTAAATTTTTCAGAAATTACCCGTCCCCTACCGCAGATAGAATTAATGGTCCCAAAAATTATTCCCCAAAATAAGAGCGGGTCACTAAGTTCCTGAAAATTTTCACTTATCACTTTGATATCTCAAATCCAAAAATCCGGTTGTCATAAAAAAATTTTCAAATAAATGCCCTAAAATTTTAATTGAGATTTCTCAAACAGTTTTGTTGTTATAGCGGTTTTATGTCAGAAGCAGTCGAAAAGTTAAAAAAAATTTACAGATTTCACTCCTTGAGTAACGATGGGGACATTGAAAATGACTTGCTAATGCTAGATAAATCCTTAATCTTTATAATTTATACAATCTTTTTTCTCTTTTAAATTTTATCTTTACCAATTTATACATACATATCAATTTAGTTCATCTTTTTTATGAAGACCAATCCAAACATTATATTGAACTAAGAAAACTAAAAATTTGTTAAACAAACTTTATTCGCACTTCCATCTTTACTTGCGCTTAGTTACACCAAATTGTTTTTTTTTCTTCAGCTTTAAAAATAATTAAGGAAGGATAATTTTTAAGCCGTTAATCCAACAAAAATCGAAGCTCTTAATTGCTTAATACATACATTTAATTTTCCCTCCGTTTTATCTTCAACCAAATTTTGATTCTTCCCTAAGCGCAAAATGATGTTAGCATATGTATAACTACTTTTTTTTTCCTATTTCGTCCTGTATTCGTTTTTCGTTTTCCAAAATCACATTTTTTGTAACACTAAATAAAATTATATTTTCCAAAAAACAAATATTTAATGTTGGTAGTTGTTACCTCTCCCCAAAATTTGTCTTCTCTTATTCCCACTGTAGTTTTTTTTATTTTGTTTCATTTTCAAATATACAAAAGAGGTGTTTTCTTTTTGTTATTTTATTGACCCACATAAATTATTTTCCCGCTTGTCTTCTAATCTTATATTTTTCATTTACTTCGTGCGGTACCTTACTTTTTTCTTTTTGATTTAGCTTTGTGGTAGCACCAAACAAAAATTAAAAATTTCTACACCTATTGCTTGTTTATTTCGGTCTGTATTTGAATAGATTTTTCCTAACTCGTGTAACTGTTTAATTGTGGTAGGCAACGCTAACTTATATTTGATTTTCCCTCAAATATATGCCTACAAACGAATTTTCAACGCTGCTGTTTGGTACGTGTCAGAAAAATTCTATTTTTCTTATGCCCTTTGTAGTTTTTTTTTTTAATTTTGGGGTTTATTACGAGTCTTTTCGAAAAAATTCGGCAAGACAAAAGTCAACCAAAAATTCTTGATGGACTTAAAATTTCTATCAAATAGGAAAATATTTACTAATACAAATTAGCAATAACGATAAATCGACTTTTAGTCTAATCAACCAGTCTGTTTTGAAGAGACTCTTGCAATACGGTCCTTTATTGCATTTTCAAAAAGAGGCTGGTTGTGACCCACACTAGTAACTTCCAATTTGTGGTGCCCCGGAAGCTAGAGGTCCAATGTTATTTTTTTGTATTCAACAATTTTTGGTATAGTTTTTGTATTTTTTTTTTTTTTGCATTAAAAAAAAAACAGTTTGTTGAATTATTATACAAAACCTAACGATTGTCAATTATAATCTAGTACATACATATATAGAAGCCCGAAACCAATATGATTATTTGTTCCTAACATATTCGAGACTAAAAGCAATTCAACATTTTTTGGTAAGGTTTTTTGTAGTTTTTTTGCTTAAAAAACTGGTTATGGGATATTTTTACAAATCCTTATTTATAGAAAAAAAATACCCAAAAGCTAATATCATTGTTTGTTCTCAAGATATTTGGGACGAACAAAAATTTTCTACAATTTTGTTAAGTTTCTTGTAGTTTTTTCGATAAAAATAATCATTTGTTGAATATTTTTACAAATTTTATCAATCATTTATTATAAACTCATTTAAAGAATAAAATTAGCCTGAAGTCAATATCATTGTTTGTTCTCAAAATATTTGAGATGAAAAAATATTTTCCACAATTTTTGGTGAAGTACCTATCTTGTAGTTCTTTTTCACTTAAAAAAAACTTTTTGTTGAATTTTTTTTATAAATCCTATCAATTATCAATTCTAAGCTAGTGTGTGGACTTAAATTAACCCGATGTCATGTCATTATCTGTTCTCAAGATTTTTGAGGCAAAAACCAATTTTTTAATAATTAGTGTGTAGAATTGCTTGCAGTTTTTCGCTTAAAAAAACTATTAATTCAATATTTTTTAAAATTTTATCAATTTGTATCTATAAACTAGCGTATAAAATAAAATAACCTCGAAGCCAATATCATTGTTTGTTGTCAAGATATTCGAGCCAAACAACTTTTTTCAACAATTTTCATCTACATTTTTTTATTAAAAAAAAAAACTATAAGTTGATATACTTCTATATTTTAATCAATTCCTTATTACGTCAATTTGCGTAGAATAAAATTAACCTGAAGTCGATTTGTTCTCGAGATATCTGAGACTAAGGAAATTTGAACTGCTTCTTGAATTTATTGAAAGGTCCTTTCTGCCTGTAATGAAACTACTGTGTATACAATAAAATCCATCCGAAGTCGATATCTTAATTCGTCCTTGAGATACGGTGAACAAAAAAAGCGAAGGAACGTACGAACACACACAGACATCTCTCTACAAAAATGGAATCCGATTCTAGGGAGCGAAACGTGAAGATATGTTAAAATTTTTATTTTGACAAATCGGACCATTTACAATAACTTCCAATGGGAAGTTAAAAAATTATAACTTTTGTATGTTTTAGTTTTGTGATTTTATTGACCTATATTTGTATTCCCACTTGTAGGTATTCATTCATATTTTTCATTTTCTTCGTTAATCCATCTAATCATAGCTAAACAAAACACAAAAGTAAAATAATAAACAAACAAAAAACCCCCAACAAATATCCTAACGAACCTAAACCTACCTGCAAACTAAAATCCCACATGCATTCTATCCTACTTACCTTTCACTTTCACGCACATCGCATTCTATACTATTAATAAAAAAATATTTACCGGCAAGCAGCGCAAACGAACCTTCCCACACCAAGGCATCTTTGCAACTGACTGAAGTGAAGACTGATACTGAACCACTGAACACTGAAATGAACAGTCTTTCATAATAAACTACTAGACAGATATCAGGGATGAAATCGTGTTTCAGCAATGTATCAAAATATAAAAGGAAAGTGTATCGAATTGTACTTTTTGAATTGATTTGATAATATTTTGTCCACATTTGCTGTTGTATGAACGTATGTAATGTTTCTATATCCAATTAATTAAACAACTTAGCTGTTTATGTTAATTAACATATAAGGTACATACTTACATATGCGAAACTTTTATAACAAAACTGTAGGAATTTGTTGCAATACCCTTCAACTTTGCGAGATTTAAGTTTGATAAATTTAATGTTTTCGATTTTTAATTGCGAGATTGTTGAAACCGGTATTTTGTAGATGCCATTTTCTCGAACAAACTGTATTAATCATTTTTATTTCTTCTGTTATATCGTTGTCAGCCTCGGTTCACAGTTTACATTTTGTGAGGCAGTGGATTTTCTTTTTAATTTACTTTATCTTTTTCGTTGAATGCAAAAGTGGAGTACTTTAGCAAAGTGGAGTGTATCGAAAAAAGTACAATCTTATCGACTTTTGCAACCCTGGCAGAGATAGAAAGAAATCTTCAATGAACTATGGGACTATATTTTTGTGCTCTGTTTATTTGGGCTGTTTGTCCGCACAAAAACTTGCAAATCGACGACGATGAATTTTAGGAATATTGATTAAAGATTTAGTACCACTTTTTAATTAATTGTATTTTCGATTTGTGAAGCTTATATAGAACGTACAGCAACGTATGATACATCAAAATAATTGTCAATTATTCAAGCTGCTAATAAAACAAAAACTAATTGTCTAGGTGCACAGATTAAAGAGTTAGTAGGTGATATGTAAATGAACAGAAATATGTTATTATCTCGGCTTAGGTACGATTAAAAAAATCAAATTTTACATGTTATATGTGAATCTATATAATCTATCTCCGGTATGAATTTGAGATTTTTAAATGCAACCATTTAAAAGATAAAAAATAATAACTGCGAAAAATCGATCAACAAAAATTATATAAAATATATAAAATATAAAAAAAATACTAGGTATCAAAATTTCCTGAAACGAAACAATTTGTTATTTATTATCTTTCTTAAACTATACAATTTAGTACAATCAGCCTTAACTCTGATGTGTAGCATTTGTGAGCCATCTTTTTTAGAACTTTGAACTTACAACCAATAATATCTCACTTTGTAGATTTTTTGGAATTGCAAAATATATGTACAAAATTGTTATATTAAACTTAACCATCGATAAACAAAAAAAAATATTACTCTGGCACTTCTCATTTGTTTTCTTTTTTTGTTCGACCATTTCACATAAAACCATATTTTAAAAAACGTCATATTGCACCTCTACATTATTTTCCTATCATAAACATTTTCAAAAAATTTCCAACGCTTAGATTTAGTTTTAGAAGCACAATGCACTGCTGAGTGCTGACTCTGACTGCACTAGCTCTTGCATTTTATAATTATAGTAATATGTATAGTTAAAACTTATATTGTTCATTTTAGAAACACCAACCAAAAATTCAACCGTACCCTCCCTATCCGCCTGCAATCATCTTCTATACATATTTGTTCATTCCAAAATGAATGGTAACACCACCAAAAATTCGATCTTATCCCCCATATACGCCAGCGTTCATCTCATATTACCATTGTTCAATTTATTCATTTTAGTAACACCACCAAAAATTCGATCTTATCCCCCTTATACGCCATCGTTCATCTCATATACACACTTGTTCACTTTATTCATTTTAGTAACACCATAATTTACTCAAAACGACCCTATAAACATTTTCAATGTTAAAAATTGAAAAAACCGAGTTTCGCGTCCTGACAAAACATAATTTTTTGGACAAAATATCCATTACGAAAACAAAACAAAAAGCTCCTTAAATATTATATTCTTCACTAACTATTGGAATAACCCGCAATTAGGTTTACCCAATTTCGCTGTGGACGCTCCAGCACAAATGGCGCAGAACGCTCTGGTCGCCCGATTGAAGTTGCCACACCGGAAATGGTCGATAAAATCCACGGTCCAATATTGGACGATCGGCGAGTAAAAGTGAGGGAACTTGAGGATTCTACAGGCTTGTCACACGACTCGGTAATTACAATTTTGCATAGATATTTAGATATGTATAAGAACAATCTCCGCAAGATAGGTGCCGCGTTTGCTCTCAATCGATAACAAACGAAACCGTTTAAAAATTTCAAAGGAGTGTTTGGCTATCTTCAACCAGAATCCAAGTGAGTTTTTCCAACGATTTGTGATTGTAGATGAAACATGGATTCATCAACAAACACCAAAGCTCATAGAACTGTCTAAACAGTGGACTTCTGCAGGTGAATCCAAGCCAAAGAAACCCAAAGCAGGATTATCGGCAAACAAGGTGATGGCGACAGTTTTTTTGGGATGCGCAAGGTGTCATCCATATCGATTACCTTGAGAAAGGAAATACGATTACCGGTGCTTAGTATGCTGACCTGTTGGAGTGATTCGACGCTGATTTAAGGAGAAAAAGACCCTATTCGGCAAGGAAAAAAGTTTTTTTTTTCATCAAGAAAACGCTCCTGCGCACAACTGGGCAGTCGCTCTTTCTTACTTCCCGATTTGAAGAAATGGCTCAGTGGAAAGAAAATTGGCTTGAATGCTAAGGTTATTCAAGAAACAAGTGAATATTTTGAGGCTTTCTAAAAAGTTTTTTTTTGGCAGGGAATTAAAAAATTTGAAAAAAATTGGATGAAGTGTGTCCAGCTTAAAGGAGATTATGTTAAAAAATAACAAGTTTTTTTTTTTGGAAGAAAGCGTTTCAATTTTCAGGGACTTATTGACCCGCCCTGGTATGCATAGAAAATAAGAAGGTGACACCCTGTACGTCGCTAAAGATTGACTAAAATTGTATATGTGGTTGTGTCTGAATTACAAAAATACAATTTATTCCGAGAAAAAAAAAGTATGACGTATTTTATATAAACCGTAACATCGTCACAAGTTGAATGACTGGGTATTCCTTTTCTTGACTTTAAAAGATATTTTCTAAAGTGCCAAATGAAACTCGGTAAACAAAAAACAATGAAATAAGCAAATTCATGTTCTTATGACTTGTAAAATAAAAGATTTCAAAATTTTAATGTCAGTTTTTTATGACAATACTGACAGGCATACACACCAAGACAAGAAATACAAAAAAGTTACGTCAATCTACCAAACTCCCAAATACTCAAATACAGTATTATGTATATTTTTCCTGGAATGTCTTTATTTAATGTAGCTATAGTACCTATCACCGTGCTAAATATTTCAGAAATACCTACCATCCTTTGTGACATTTACGTTTATCAAAATAAATTATTGCGAAACACATTAGGAAAATATTGGTACCTACCTTTCATTTCTTCTAAACCCTTATTAAAAAATAACTGTCTGACAATTTATTGCTATAAGGTATATTGTACTTGTACATAGGTATAGAGGTAGGTACTTGTGAGGGTTTCAAAAGTAAAGCACAAAGCGTGTCCCATTTAGACTTCTATGGCTGTGTATGTGTTGAAAGGACTCTGTATATATTCCACTTAAATAAATCCATTTACAAGATATGAGATGAAGCTTGGGCACTTAAAATTTTGCTCTCACATTGAAAGTTGTGTAATAAATCCAAGAACTGTCATGTGATATTGCAAAAACAAAATTATATTACAAACGTTATTTGCAGATATATGTTATATATATGTGTAGGTAGATATGTAGGTGTGTATAGACAAAGACAGTATGGACATTTTTATAATCATACATACATTTATATGTATATTTTTGGATTTTATGAAGCAAACTTTTGTTATTAAAAATATATACCTATCTATAAATAAATTTTTGTGTTGTTTTCCCATTAGATATATGTACAACCATATATGTACATTCAAGGATAAAATATGTACACACACAATAAACATACATACATTTATGGGAATAAGAAAGAATATAAAAATTATTAAATGACTTTTTGGCAAGTTTAGGTGAGGAAGGTGGGCAAATAGTGAGTTATTGGTATTTCAATACAAATGACATTTTTATTGCTTGAATTATTTCATTACTTTTTATTCTGATTGGGTTTAAATAATTTTTATTTGGATCAATATTTCGTTTGTTAGTATTAATTTTGTCCCTAAATAAAAAAAAAAACTGAAAAATCATGATAACTTTGAATATAAAATAAAATGTTGAAGTGAGGGCTAGGTAGAAATTCCACGAAAAATTATATATTATGCAAATAAAGAAAAAGGATGGACATTGGACATTGGAATAATTAATTTTGTTGCCTGTCCTTAGCCCTTTTTTTTATATTGCTCAACAATTTGATGTTCATTGACCTATGAAAATCAACTTTGCATCTTTTCAGGTGACTAAACACTTAAAATTCCGAATCCTAGCATTAATATGTAAATTTCAATTTGTATATCAAATGAGGCCCTGGTTGAAATATTAACTTCGAAAAAAGGACAAAATTAAAGGCAATTCCAACAAACCAATGAACAAAAAACAAGAAAGAAAAAAAAAACAATAAAACAAATGAAATCGGGAGAAAAAAAAACTGAAATGGAAAAAAGCATTCCCTAATTTTCTTTTTTAATTTTTGTGTTCTATTTTTTTTTTTATAATAAACATTATTTGCCACAGAGTAGCGAATGTAAATCTCGTGATTTTTTTTTCCTCGGAAACAATTTTTCTCTATTACTAGGCCCAAATGGAATTTAGAACACAAAACGCCCTCAAGAATAACAAAGCTAACAATCCATGAATATTAAGAACAGCATCCCCTTGTGAATTTCTGGATATAGGGACAAATGAACAAACAGATTCTCTTCATTGAAATGGCAAATGAAACAGAATGCCAGAATTCTATTATTATTATCACCCAAGGGCAGTTTTGCTTTCTTTTTGCGTTTATTTTACTTGTTTTTTTTTTTTTTTCTTTTTAACTTGTTTTCTTATTAATCTTTTCTTTGTACAGTTTTAAGTCCCAAATAAACAAGAACAAAAAACCATCGTATAACTGTTATATTGTTTTGTTGAACCAAATAAAGCTTGATATACATTCTCAGAGAGCATATTAATTAGATTTCAGGATGTTCCATCCAGGATACACTATATACCAACCTTACCTATGTATGAGATTGAGATTTGTTTATCCTTGTTGTTTGTTGAGGATTTTGTTTGCAGACTGTTGAGTGGCAAATATTTAGAGAGTATTAGCTCAAAGCCATTGCATTTGTCAATTTAGTTGGAAAGTGTTTAATAATTCTGAGTTGTTTTTTTTTGGGGAATAGTCTCTAAATAATAGAGGAACTTTAAAATGTTCTTGGTTAATCCTAACTATTTGTCTTTTGCCATTTTGATGGGCAAGTGGGTTGTATAAGTCAACCTATGGCTGAGTAAATTAAAAAAATAAATCAGGTAGGATCGCATCCATAGAACTGTTTATCGAATCAGAGTTTTTGGTTTTCTGTTTGATGTGACATGCAAACATTTTTTTTTCCAAAACCAATAGATCGTCAATGCCTACTTATTTCTTTACAGGCATTTGTATAACTAAAATTATTGAATGTTTAAATAGAATCGTTTTGAAGAAAAGATGAATATGAAGAAAATTGGATAGAAATTTACTTCTATCAAAATGGAGAGACCTGACCAAAACATTTTACTGTCTCAAACGAATATTAAAAACTTTTTCTCCTAAAAAAAAATATAAAAAGAAAAATAGAACATGATTTGAACTCCATTTCGTCCCAGAATTGTAGATATATATTCTTTTCAATCAGGAAAAGTCTTATGTAGGATGGATATATTCACATGTTTGCAGCTTGCGAACTGACATATTTTTCTGCTGTTTCAACTCTTTCTGTCGGATTTCACTGATCGCCATAATTAGGACCTTAATTATAGGTTTTGTGAATGAAACCCTGGCTTTTTAAATTTTTTAAGGGCTTCCTTTACCTGGTTCTTCACGACTGCGATGCACAGTGGATCAAGATGTATGGAGTGGTCAGTCTTAAATCTATAAAATCTGAAGCAGCTAATCAATTAAGATGAAGTTCTCACTAATGATAAGACATCATTAGAGAAAATGTCCACCTACTGACACGCCCACTTTTAAAGGAGGACATCTAATCTTCGAAAGGGCTGTTTTCTTGTAGATAGTGAAATTTATAACAAATCTTGTATACAAAACTTTTTTCCACGCACACTTTTGGAGGCTTCGTTTTGACAAAAAAATATTTTTTAACAAATTTCTTTGAAAACCGGAAAACCGGAAAAAGTTCAAACAAGCTAGAAAGACCTGTAACGGCTATATTCAACGAACCAAATTTTTGCATCACCAGAATTTAAGGCAAAAAATACTACAGTGTCCCAAAAGTAGTAAGAATTTTTGGTCATTTGTAAGAAACATTAGAAATACAACTTCGTCTTCGGTTCCAACACTCGTCTTCAATGACACTCCCTATGTTAGCTCAATTCATAAAGCCAATTTGCTTGCAGCACAGTTTGCTGTCCACTCGACGCTGCCAGAGAGTGTCTCAACTCCTCCTGTACTTGAGAGCGTTAATGATTCCATGGGACGAATATTCTTTCGCACTCGTGCAGTGGCAAGAGTTCTAAAGGATCTTGATATACACAAATCTGCTGGTCCAGATAGTATCCCTCCCATTGTTCTGAAGAGGTGTTCTTCAACGCTGGCAAAGCCACTGCGTAAGCTTTTCCATCTGTCCTATTCTACTGGTCTCTTTCAGAGTGGATGGAAATCAGCATTTGTCCAGCCTGTCCCTAAAAAAGGCGAATCTTCTTCTCCCTCTAACTATCGTCCAATTGCACTTACGTCCCTTCTTTCCAAGGTCATGGAAACGCTGATAAATTATCAGCTTAAGAAATATCTCGAAGAACGGAAGCTTCTTAATGACCGGCAGTATGGCTTTCGTAGCAATAGGTCCACTGGTGATCTGATGGTATATCTCACCGAGCAGTGGAACAAATCTTTACATCGTTTTGGAGACAGTAAGATTATTGCGCTTGATATTTCAAAAGTGTTTGATAGAGTTTGGCATCAAGCTCTCTTATCGAAAATGCGTGCATTTGGAATTGATGAATCTCTTCTTCGTTGGATTAGAAATTACCTTTCGGACCGTTCAATACAAGTTGTGTTGGATGATTTCAAGTCTGATATTCATAAAATAAATGCTGGTGTGCCCCAGGGCTCCGTTTTGTCTTCCTTATTTTTATAAATGATCTTCTGTCTGAAACTTCTAATCCATTAAACTGTTTTGCAGACGACAGTACCCTCAGCTTTTCATATTCGTTCCAAGATTCACTTCCTTGTTCTTCGAATGTGGAACTTGAACGGCAGCGTATGATAAGCTCATTAAATTCTGATCTCAACAGCATTGTCCAATGGGGAATAAGAAACTGCGTAGAATTTAATGCTTCAAAAACTCAATGCTGTCTTCTGTCGTTAAAGCGAAACCCACCCCCTTTACCACTATCCATGAGTGGCACTTGCATCGAAGAAACCGAACAGCTTTCAGTTCTGGGTATGTGCATCACAAACCACCTTCTGTGGAATGATCACATATTTGACGTCGCCTAAAATGCTGCGAAATGTTTAGATTTTCTTCGAAGAAGTAAGAAATTTTTCTCCCCTTCTGATCTGGCTGTAATCTATAAAGCCTTCATTCGTCCAAAGCTTGAGTACAACTCCCATATCTGGGCAGGTGCTGCTAAGACTCATTTAAGTCTGTTGGATAGAATTCAAAATAGAGCGTTGAAAATGATAGGTGATAGAACAATAACGGAAACATTTGCATCTCTCGAACACCGCCGCAATGTTTCGTGCCTTTCATTATTTTATCGGTACTTAAACAAACAGTGTTCTAGTGAAATAGCCAGTTGCATTCCTCCCCTTAAGCAGTTCCACCGTAATACTCGTACTTCTAGGAATGCACATCAATATACCCTTGAGCCCAATTTCGGACGCACTGTCAAGTATAGAGATTCTTTCCTTAGTCGCACTACCCGAATGTGGAATGCTTTACCTGGCTCTGTATTTCCCTCTCATTTTGATATTCAGAACTACAAAACTAATGTGCATCGGTATCTCCTCTCGAATCCTTCCCTATTTTCCTAACGCTCGCACTGTGTTAATTCATTTTAAGGGTACTCAAAACCCCTTTAGTGCGCACTTATTATAAAAAAAATAAAAAAAAAAAAAATGAATTGCCTTTAATAACAGGTTAAGAACAGGAAACGCTGTCAAACATTCGCCCGCCCACTTATTAGGGCGTTTTTGACAATATTTCTATTTTTAATCGTTTTATAAAAAAAAATATTGAAAAAGTCACATAGGATAAAAGATGTAGGAAATGCGTTTTTTAAAAACTACACTAGTCAACAATATTAAAGGAACAAATTTTTTTTCAATTTTTGTTAGCGTTTTTTGAAAAGCTGTATCTTTGTGACGAGTGGTCGTATTGAGTTGAAATAAAAAGCATTTTACAGCTTTATGTTTTTTGTTTCGAGATTTGTTTGCAAACAAATTTTTTTGAAGTACCGTTATTGCGTTATTGTATAAAATGAGACGAGACAACTAAATTATTTTTTTTTTATTTTTTTTGAAGGTCTTCATTTCTATGGATAATTTTTTTTGAGTCAATTAAATGTCATGATCAGATACCTTGTTTATTCAGCTTCAATTCAGTTTTTTTGTTGTTGTCGTACGATTTTTTTTGACATGGTTTATCTGACTTTGAATGAAAAAAGATACTTTTAGACTTGATTACCAATATCTCAGCAAATAATGACGTCATAAAAATTTCAAAGATAGTTTTGGAAATTTGAAAAAGCGTTTTACAAGATTTTTTTATGATTTTGTAGAAATTATTTTTTTTTACCGTTCACCGTTAGTTTAAAAAAAGTACTAAAAACCGACGTTTTGTGGTCTTTACGTAAATCTTTTTTTTTCGTTGCAAATATAGATAGATGTAGATCATAGAAAGTTTTGATCACGCTCACTTTTTGGTGGTGTATTAGAGAAAAGTAATACCTACATAAACTAAAAAAATTAAACACTCTATTTCAGAGTTTTGTCTGGCGTGTTAAGGAAGTCATAAATTGGATTATGTATGGCCCATTAAAAATTTTCATAAGAAGAGGTAGATTGAAAATGGTACTAATGCAAAGATTTATCTCCACAAATAACATACCTATATGTTTTTTTTTTATAATTTAGGACCAGGATTTGAGATCCCATACAAAAATGGGAATACAGTTTCTTCGTGTTAAAATTTTACAATTTGCGCAATCTTGCACAAACAAAATCAAATATATTCTTAAAGAGGAAAAAGAACTCTAGATTATTCCATAATTTTATGGGAATTCGATGTTTTGGCTCTACACTTCTATAGAAAAACACGAAATATGAAGAAAAAAAAACATATTATGCAGCATTTTCAATAGAGGTCAAAATAAAAATATATATTATTTTGTTTTAAGAAAATTATTTAAAAGCTATCGTTATACATTAATTTATTAAATCAATTCACCTTTTTTCCAAATGAGCTTTAAACAAGACGAAAAATGGTTAAATCGAAATGTCGTAGTCAACTACATGACGCGACTGACTGCCAACAACTAATTTTAGAGGAGAAACCTTACTGCCACTGTATTGTACCGTTTTCTTAGATAATTATTGCATACAACAAAATCAGTTTGTTAAACCTTGAAATTTTTACTTTTGGCCTATGGGAGAAACCACTGTACGACGGCTTCATGGCGCAAGGCAAAGGCAGCGCAAGTTGAGCGCAATACAGCTGTGCTACCAGAGTTGTAAAAATTTTCAAGCAAAAAATGCATTTTGTGTGAAAAGATAAATGTTGATGAAATATAAACAACTAGTGAAAAAGCTTAGCGCTCAAAACCAAGTATTACTTAAAAAATAGGAATATATGCAAACAAAAAATAAAAATCGTTGAAGCGGTTTTCGTAAAAAACTAATTTTTTATCTTCTTCTTATATATAAAAATCAATCGTTGTGCGTTAGTCCTGCAAAAGCTCAAAAACGGCTAAACCGATTTGGATGATTCTTTTCAGGAAATGTTTGGTATGAGCCGGTGGGTGTTTAAATGAAGTTTGGTCTAAATCGGTCTTGCGGTTTGCCAACAACGAGCAAAAATGCAATTTGAGTGCCTGTTTTACATAAAAAAAATAAATAAATCAATTAGAGTTTAAAACATCAATCAATCAATTAGGTATTAAAAATTTTTGTCTGACAAAATAAAATACAAAAATTAATATTACAGTCGTGTCTCCATTATCCGGAACTCCGTTAATCGGGGACCGGATTTTCAAAACGAGAATTTAAAGTGCGGCCAACATTATACTTATACTAAAAGAAAATGCCTTGCGATCGGTTTGGTAAAATGCGAATAAACTGTTGATACACGATATTTTTACTATCGAAGATGGATTTAGGGAGTTGTAATTTCAGTGCACTTTCAAAATTTCTAAAAGAAGTAAGAAATGGTATAATCCGTTATGGTTGAAGACCAAAAACTTTTGGTAGTTAGAGGTGAATAATAATAATAAATGTTTATGTACATATAAAGTTTTTCTTGATAAGAAAATTTAAACTATGTTCTTAGGGGCTAAAGGGGGATTGGTGATGGGATTAGTCTTAAAGGTCAGAATAAAGGGGTGAAGGTCTATATGCATATGTATATGTTTTTGAAAAGTAAAAATAAGAAGAATAAGCTACAAAAATTGCTATAGCAACGGGGTCGGGTATCTACTTTGTTTGCTTTTTTTAATCTCAGAAACTTCCGGTCCGATTCTTAAAAATTGATACATATTTGTGTTTGAAGGGTTGAAGTTGCAAAATGGCTTTGAGAAATGAATATTTTAAAAGATCTAGCTGTTTTTAGTGTGAAATAATGTTCAACCAAACAATTTATCGCTCCACCAAATTTCAGGAAGGTAAATATACTGAAAGCTCTACTTGCGGATAGCTACAAGATAGATATAAGCGGAAAATTCCCTTAAACGGACATATGTTTGCAAACCAACTTTTTTCTAAAATTTCTCATACGTAAAATAGGCTAGAAAAATTGCGATATAAATACATATTTGTATAACAAAAGTAAGCGAGATGCACACAGAGAATCGAAAGGATGGTATAGCTTGAAGGTAAGTCGAATCTTGATCGCAAGGGCCAGAAAACGAGATTTTTAAGTGAGATCTATTTTATTCACTTTCCATATAAAACTACTAGGGATTAGGATCAGTTTGGTATAACTAATGTAAATCAATTGTTAATAAAGAATTTTTTTATAGTCCAAGATAGTTAGTGGGGAAAAAACTGCATTTTGACTGAAATTTCAACGCATTATGTAAAATTTGCAAGAAATTAAAAATAATAAGCCATTGAACTTTAAAATATTGCAGACAATGAAAAATGAATGCACTTTTTGATTTGAAATCTGGAAGACCTAGACTAAAAGAGGAAGAAGATCTGTTATTCTGACTCCAATTGAAAAGGCCATAAGTCTTCTTATTTTCATCAACAGCCTTATCCATTTCAATAGTTTCAAGTGACCTTCGGAATTGGTAAGAAATTGGTTTTGTGAACCAGCAACCAGGGTATCTACTTTGTTTGCTACATTTTAATCTCAGAGACTTCCGGTCCGATTCTAAAAAATTGATATTTGTGTTTGAAGTGTTGAAGTTAAAAAATGGCTTTAAGAAATGAGTATTTTTAAAGATCTAGCTTTTTTAGGTTGAAATGATGTTAAACAAAAAAAAATGTATCGCTTCACCAAACATTAGCAAGTTATAAAAACATTGAAAGCTCTACCTGCGGAGAGCGGGTAACTAAGTTAACGTTAGTTGAGAGTGTATGATTCCTATTTCTCTACCGTGTTTCGGCATTGTAAATGTTCTACAGCTCTTATTTTCGCAGTGAGTTCATTTTGCGATGCCAAAAAGAGAAGGTTGCCATTGGGCAATCTTTCTCTTAACCGGGAAGCTCTGATAACCGGACAAAAAAGAGCGGGTGATGAGTGTTCGCTTATTGTAGCTTTCACTGTACCAGGCTACCAAGTATTCCTAAGACTCAGAAGTTCTATATATAAGCCTATACAAAAAAATATTCTATTACAAAGTGAGGTGACCACGGTCTACTATACCTAATATATGAACAAGAAAAAAAAACTTTTAGTAGTGTGGCCATTGAAAGTGAAGTTGTTCAAAATTGTATTCGGAGTTTGCCAACAACTGCATTTTCTAAGGCGAAACAATGTTCGCTGGCCGTACCATTTTCTAAGGCGAAACAATGTTCGCTGGCCGTCTATGGAGAGTTACACTCACATTTTTTAAATTAATTTATGGTGGAACGAAGTCCACCGGGTCATCTAGTATGTATTTAAAATTTAAGTTAAATTTTTAAAACAAAATTTTGGGATGCCAGTTTTGAGTATTTATTTATAAACATTTATGAAATTATTTTCAAAAAAATGCATTAACCCGTTTTCAAAATATTGAATTTTCAAAAAAGAAATTTTAATACTTTTTAAAAAATCCAAAATTTACTTTTTCAATATTATTGACATTTCAACGGAGCGTTTGTATTGAAAAAATTGATTGAAATAGATTGAGCCGTCAAAGAGAAAATATAAAACAAAAAATCCGTTATATGGCAGGTGCCGTTAATAACAGTTTTTGGAATTTTTTTTGTACCAAAATATATACACCATACTATATGAGTAGACGAGAACCAAAACTAGTCATATCCACTTTTATCAAAAATTGAGATTTTGATGCAGATTTGTTAAGCTGGGCATATTGAATAGTTTTGAAAGAAAATCTGACAGCTTTACCCCTCTAATCCCCTTTAATATGGATTTCAAACACCGTTATTGTTCCCAAAACACAGTGCGATTTGCATCAAAACTTTCTATATCCATTGTTTGCAATAGGTTTGCTTTCAAAACTCTTCTTATCCATCATATGCAATCGATTATGCAATTTAAGAAGGAACTAAATCGTTCAAGGGTTTTTATTGTAAAAATCTTTAAATGGGTCATGGAAGATTGGAAAGTAGTGTAGATGTTATATAAGATGGTGCAATTGAGAGTGGGGGGTAGGTGTGGAAACTGGCCATATACAATCATTTGTAGCAAAACTCTTCATACCCAAATTTAATTGTTAAATATATTTTGCACGGAACTTCATATATATTTTTGCTCTTAATTATAACACATAGATTTAAAAATCTTTTATTATGCAAAATAAAATCTTTTATTGCAACTATCATTTTTAAGTTTTAAGTATTAAGTTTTTCTCCATTTGCACAAAACGAAAATTTAGGATATGACGAGTTTTGGTTCTCAACTACTCATATAGAATAACGCACCAATTTTTTTTATGAAAATCTTTGGAGTAATTTTTAAGATAAATTAACTTTTTCTGACGGTTGTATGGCAAGTACCGTTATTTTTGGAGCTAAAATAAAATTTCAATTTCTGGAGAGTTACAAAAAACCTTTAGTTTGAAATTTGAAGAAAATCGCTTCTGTGGCTTAAGCTGTTGGTTAAGGTACAGACAGACAGGTAGGCATACAGACAGACAAACAGAATTGTGCCAACAACTTTTTTCGTATTCTCTGTCATCGTTATGTATTTCAACATTTTTTTTGCACGAATCCAAAACTTGCCCTTTTGCAAGTAAAAATGTGAATGCGATACGAAAAATTTCTTGCATAGAAAAAAATGTCAATAAAATTTGAAAATTACTTGCAATAAAAAAAAATAAAAACAATTTGAAAATTTCTTGCATCTTCAAAAAATTTGATTGACATTTTTTTTTCGATGCAAGAAATTTTTCATATCACATGCACATTTTATGTTGCGAAGAAAATTTTTGACTCGCTTTAACATTTATTTTTTAATGCAAGAAATTTTCAAATTCTATTAACATTTTTTTTAATGCAGAAAATTTTCAAATATTATTGAATTTTTTTTTAATGCAACTAATATTTTGGGGCTTAGGTACATTGATATTTTTTTATGCAAGAAAATTTCATATTGTTTTGATATTTTTAATTAATGCAGACAATTTTTGACTCGCATAAATTTTTTTTTTTAATGCAAAAAATTTTTTGCCTGCATTAACACTCTTTTTACTGCAAAAAGTACTTAATTATTTTGCATTAACATATTTTTTAATGCAACAATTTTTCGAATTTGCATTTACATTTTATTTTAATGGAAAATATTTTGTTATAGACATTAATAATTAATGCAAACAAAAATGCCTTAAAAATGCAATTTTACACCTCTGCAGATTACGACCCTTCGCAAAAGTTTATTTTTGGTCATAGAGCTGCTTGTGTGATTTTTTTTTTGCACCTAGAGTTAACTCTGATTACAAAGCAGCAGAACTTTCTTTATTAAGAAATGTCAAAATTAGAAAAAAAAAATCATTCGTAAAAATTGGCAAATTGGTGATTTTTTTTAATTTTTACGACACAAGGAAGCACAATACAGCACAACTTTTTTTTTTTTGAAAATTGAAAATGGTGGTGCTTACTTCTAAAACATCATAAGAAAATGATTAACATAATTTCTAAGATTAGGTACCCCGAAAAAATCCAACCGATATCTGGACTTTGGGTGCACTTCCCTTCCCAGGTTCTGATAAGTTCTCTTTTCGTAGTCCTGGAAGTTGGTACCGTACTTCTACATGTTCCTACCCAAAGAAAACTCTTTTAAGGTTTCATCGCTATCATTGGGTAAATATTCAATTTAGGACATAAGAAAATATTACGTCTGATTAAATATAGGTAAGGATTTAATATAGACTTAATTTTGTCCATAAAACTAGGAACGACATCTAAAAGTTCCACCTTTTCCCTTCAAATATAATTTTACATTTTAATGATAATTAAATTAAACCTCTTATTGGGTGACCCTTTAATTATATACAAATGGCCTTGAAGCGATATGCAATTTTACCAGCTCATGACATACATATACAAATCTTAAAAATCTTGAGGGTTCATATGGTGTTGGCACTGGCAATGTGCATAATGTTGCTATAAAAAAAAACCTACGACCAAAATCAATGCAAAACCATTATTTTCATATTTATTAGTGCTAATTTCTTACGGAGCAATCCTCTTTTTTCCTTAACTTAATGGATTGTTTTAATGCATCAGCGAGGAAATCCCTAAGTATCCATGCTTGACCCTATTCATTCGCTACATGGCTGATGGAATCATTCTTATAATTTTGTGGTTCGTTTTAATGCCTTTTGGTCTCCAATTATATTCGACTCGTCCTTGGTTTCGAAAATTGCAGTAAATTTCGTTTGAGTTTCTTCCAGCAGTTTTTCGTTAATTGTTATGAAAACTCTTCCGTGTTTTAAGAAAAAAATTATAAAAATTTCATGAATCCGCTCTACCTGCATAAATACTTATCCGGAAAAGAAACTCCAAAACTGAAATCTAGGTCTATGAATTACCAGAAAAAACCCACCTGGATAGGGTATAGGGAGGCAAGTAAATTTTACCTCGAATGCTGTGAAAGTAGTTTAACTCTCAAAACTAAGACAAACCTCTTCACAGAAGCATTTTGCGTCGAAAATATACTCACCAAAATTATGTTTCCTTTCATTACGTAAGTTATAAAAAAAGGTTAATTCCGAAACCGTCTCTCTTATATACACAGCACCTAACAGAGTCAAAACACGTAGCCACACTTTAAAAGGGTTTCGCATTCAAGATCCTTGAATTTCTACCTTAAAATATAAAGTTTCTTTTTCCTTTGTACAAACTACGTAAAGCATGAGCCTGAGAAAATTTATTTCCCCCTGACCTGGACCTCTTCCAACACTTCCGTCACAAAACAGTTTTGTGTCCTCGCTCTGTGTGTGTTGGAAACAATTCAATTTCAAGTGGCGCTGTTTGCTTTTTTGTGCACCTTTCTTTGTTTCAACAGAAGCCAACATCTTGAGAGTACACCTACGAGTACCTACCTACATATATACCTACTTTGCTACTTTCTTCAATGAACACAAAACACAATAACAAACTCGACTCTCCGAAGAGTTGAAAGCCACAAGAAAATGGTTTCCAACCAGCAAGTGCATCCTAACCTCATTTTGCAGTTTGTATAGAAAAAGTATAAAAAGGGACAAATCAAAATAAAAATCCTAAAAAACAACAACAAAATCTAAACAAAATGGGGGGAAAAGAGTTAAAAAAGAAGAAGAAAAAAAACGAAAATGTACACATCTTTTCAGAGCATGAAAATAATTGTGTCCAAGGATAAGTGACGTCATTAGAGAGCTTCGGAAAAAGAACAGATGCCAAGAAGTCCTGATCCTGAGCAGCACATCATCAGCGTAGGGTAGCTAGGTAGGTACTCATAAAACCATTAATGAGATGACTTTGATGGGGTGGAATGGCGAAAGGATATCATTGGATGGCACAGTGGTTGAAGAGAGGGAGAGAAAGATGGATCAGCCGAATAAGCAGCACACCGCAATATGCTTATTCAGAATTAAATATTAACGTTGAAGGAATTCTCTCTAATTAACTCTGTGCCTATGTGTGTTTGGTTTCAAGAATAATGTTCAAGGCCTTTTTAAATTATAATATAATTTTTGCAGAGGAAACTCTGTGGTCTTTTTTTTTACACGCCTTTAATCCCATTTGCATATTTTTTTTCTACTCTAACTACATAACATATATAATATTAACGTAAGGATAATCCGTGACCGCATCCTCTTATTCAGGTTAATCCTCAATTACAGTGTAAATTACTTTTGCCCCCATTTCATCACTCTCATACCTCCCAGGCAAGTCAGATTCAGAATCAACCCTCCACACCATCGCATCACCACAATTCATCCATATATTCAGCTGGCTTTCATTTTGTCGTAATTTTTATTTTTCCTTCCGCCCGCCATCACCATCCACTATCGTCATAGTGCCGTTGTTTTAGTTGCAAGCGGAAATTGCATTACAGTGCAGTGCACTTTGTCAGCCTAAGATAGGTAACTAGTAAAGTTTCATGAGTTGACAGAATGTGTGTGTGTCGGTTTGTGTGTGTGTAAGGTACTATGATGGAACAACGATGGGAAATACATATAAAAGGGGATAAGGAAGAACTGTGAAAATGTCCTTGCTCGAATTTATCTAGTTAATGACTGCCGCTTGTGGATATGGCCTCACATAAATTATTGAAAATGTAACAACGTTATCCCATTTCATATAATTTTGTCAATTAGTGTTCTAAAAAAAAATAAAAAATTAAGCCGATTCTGATGGGTATTACTAGATAGGACATAATCTTAAAATACTTTTGGATTAAATTACTTAATTAATTATTATTAAGAGTTAAAAATTAAAAACTAAATGGATTTTGATGTTTTCGGTGTTATTTCGAAATGGATTTTTACAAAAAATGTCTTGGAAGTCCGAAAAAATATTTTGTTTGTAGTTTACATTATTTTTGTAATATGTACAATAGGGTAGTCGTTATAATGGGTTTTTTGAGTTTTATTATTTGGATGGGCCTAAATCAGCTCTAAATGAAGAAAAAAAAAATTCCCTAATTTTTTCAGATTTATATTTTCATCCCCTATAGTCGCTGTAGGGTTAAATTAAATTTCCCCTTTTTTTGAAAATTCGCGTTAAGTCAGCCGAAAAATTCAGAACATCTAGGTGAGAATTAGACAAGAAAAAAACCCTACTGGAGGGGAGTAAAATAAAGGGAGGGGCAATTTAATAAAAAAATTGCATAAAATAGAAAAAAATTATTTAAAAAACAACGGCAACACTTGCAGTAATATTTTGTAGCCTTATGGAAAGCCAGAAGTCCATTTTAATAGTTCATTATTAAATAAAGTTCTTTGAATAAACAATTTCAGCAAAATCTGTTCCCACCTACATGCTCTGAATTTTGTGGGTAGATCTTACGCCAATTTCCTAGTATGCAAAAAAAGGGACATTTAATTTACCCCTACTACTATAGGGGATGAAAATAAAAATCTGAAAAAATTAGGGAATTTTTTTTTCTTCATTTAGAGCCGATTTGGGCCCATCCGGGGTGGCCTTTATTTTAACGACCACCCTTATGTAAATATTTATAGTTTTGAGAGTGATTCTTCTTGCAAACTTTTTGCCTAACTTTTTTTTAATAAATGGGTGCTTGGATATTGTTTCAAAAATTAGTTTAAAAATATATTGATTATAAAGAAAATATATTGATTATAAAGAAATAAAAGATTATAAAAGAAAATATAATAGTCCAAGCAAAAAAGTAGGTATTTTGTGATTTATTACTGAACCGATTATCTTGATGGTGTTCAAAGGTGTCCCCAAGTTGGGAGAAAGTGGAGGCATACGAGCGTCAGCCACCATCTTGGAAAACACGTAAATATATCGTAAATCGCTCATCGTGCGACAAAAATAGAACATTTTTTCTGAGAGCTAATATTCCATTCTTTAATTTTTATTTAATCAAATTGTATTCGTGAAAAGTTTTTGAGGAATTAAATCGATTGGGTGAAGTTAACCCGCCTTTTTTTTGGATTTGATATTTTTGGAAGTTGTTCCAAATTGTTCCCGATCTGTTCCGGATTGCTCCATTTATTCATTTATTTATAAATATTAAAAAATAGGGTCTTTTTGACCGTTTTTTTTTGAAAATCAAAATGTTGAAAGTTTTTCCAGATTGTTATAGTTGTTCTGAACATTGTTCCTAGTTTTTGGACATCTATGTTTGAAATTTCAAAAGCTGTTTGTTGAAATTCTTAATTTCTAAATATTTTTTGTATATGAAGAGTTTTTCTGAAATGGATATGGTGAGTTTTAGCTCACATCACCTCATCTACAAAGTTACAATTTCTTTCAAAAATACAATATGCAGCTCCTCAATATTTTTCTTTTATTTTTATTTTCCATATCTAATAATATATACATGCGTTGAGAAATAATGGTTTTCTACTAAATCAGGTTTTTAAGAAATAATTTTTATATATCAAATTCATAAAACATTTTTAAGGAACAATTTTGGTTTGCCAAACTTAATTATTTATTTATGTGAATACAAAACTTAAATTTAAAAAAGAATTTCCAACCCGTTTAAACCTACCGAATTTTCAAAAAAAAAAATTAAACTTTTTCAAAAATAAAAAAATTAAATGCACGACTGGGTCGCACGTACTTGCTCTTATGTTCTAGACACTGCGGCTTTAAGAAAATTGTATATAAAAACATGGAAATTATGAGGGAAAAATGTAGAGAAGCATGAAATACGCCATTTAAATCGGCTAAAACAAATCTTTTGACAGTTTAAATTGAAAAAAGAATGCTATCTTAATTCTTGGTTGAATATGATTGTATGAAAAAAAAATTAAATCGTTGGAGCGGTTTCTTAAAAAAATAATTTTTTATAGGTATATAAAATTCTTAAAACATTTTTAAGAACAAATTTTGTTATGCAAATCTTAAGTATATATTTATGTGTATATTTAAAAAAAATTGAAAAAAAATTGTTAACCCGTTTTTGAGATATCGAATTTTCAAAAAAAAGAAATTGAAACTTTTTTTAAAAATCCAAAAAAAATTTGTTTTGAAAATTTTGATATGCAATATTATTTAATCTTATCTGAAATTTGTATATAAAAAAAAATTATCTAAATCCGTTAAGCCGATAATGAGAAAATTCAAAATAAAAAATACGTTCTATGACAGGTACTCTTAACAGTTGCTAAGTGTAGAATTTTATAATTTTTGATAGCAGATCGTACTAATTTTAGTATATGAAAAAAATAATTTCCTTTGCGGTTTTTTACTTTTGTATGGAAGGTACCGTTATTTTTATATATTTTTTAATATTAATATTTTAGAGAGTACTAAAAAAGTCTCAAATATGGAGTTTCAAAAAAATCGATCATGTCGTTTTCGAAGTATTTGATTTTCCAACAAAAAAATTTGAAATATTTTATAAAAATCCAAAAAATATTTTTTCAAAAATTTTGGTACACAAAACTTTTTATATTTTTGGGAAGCATCTGTATAAAAAAAATAATTGAAATCGGTTATACCGTTTTAAGGAAAATCAAAAAATCAAAAATAAAAAATGGTTCTTTGGGAGGTACCATTAATAACCATTTTTGAAAAATAGTTTTCCACCCAAAGAAAGTCTTTACTAAAATAAACTTATTGATTTTTTTTTAAGAAAAGTTGTCGAGCCGTTTTTAAGAAAAATACGATAATGTAAGACTGCTAAAAAATCGTATGGCAGGTACCGTTATTTTTGGTTCTAAGAAAAAAATGAAAAAAAAAAATATCGGCAGAATCACCAAAAACTATTATGTACCAAGTTTAAAGAAAATCGATCAAGCCGTTTAGGCTGTAGATGAACAGAAAGACAGACAGAATTGTGCCACCCACTTTTTTGGTGTTCTCTATCATCGTCATTGTTTGATTGTTATCTCAAAAAAATTTTTTGCACGAATCCAAAACTTTCCTTTTAGTACCTATAATCGCAAGTAAAAATTAAGAAATTTGATTCGTTTTATTATTTGAACTTGTTTGAAATTTATAAATAAAAAAAATCCGTTCGGCCGATATTGAGGAAGTAAAAAAAAAAAGTTCTATTGGAGGTACTTTATTAATTGTTGGTAAGTGTTAAAAAAAACTGTCTTATTTTTTAGAAGTTTCTGTACAAAAAAAAAAAATTGAAATCATAAGCACAGTTTTGAAGAAATTCGAAAATAAAAAATTGTTCTATGGGAGGAACCATTCATAACCATTTTTTGAAAAATGGTTTCCTATCTAAAGGTAGCCCTTACTAAAAGAAATGTATTCAATTTTTTCAAGAAAAGTTGTGGGATCGTTTTTGAAAAAAATAAGATTTTCTAAAATTGCTTAGAAATTGTGTGGCAGGTACCATTATTTTGGTACAGTATGGTGGACTGCTTTAGATAAAATAACTTATCGTGATAAGTTAAGCAAGGTGCAGAGATCGGCTTGCATGTGTATCAGCGGAGCTCTCCGTTCGACACCTTCCGCTGCCTTAGATATACTGCTTAACATTACACCCCTCGATATATACACTAAACAAGTGGCAGCGAGCACAGCTATTCGTCTCAGAGCCATCTCTCAATGGTCCAATAACTCCATTGGCCATACTATCATTCTGAACAAATTCGAATCAATCCCTAAACACTCCGACTACACCATCCCTCAGCCGATTTTTGGCAAAAATTTCCAAGTCACAATTCCAACAAGATCCACTTGGGATGATGAGGAATTCTTGAGAGATGAAGCAATTAATTTCTACATGGATGGCTCAAAAACTGAAGAGGGGGTGGGTGGTGGCGTGTACTCAGAACGACTAAACATTAGTCTCTCTTTCCGTCTCCCTGATCATTGTAGCGTGTTCCAAGCGGAAATCCTGGCGATAAAAGAAGTTTTATCTTGGCTCAAAGAAAACGTAATATCTACTTTAAATATCCGTATCTTCTCAGATAGCCAAGCGGCCCTTAAATCACTAGGCTCTGTTTCTACAAACTCCGTAACTGCCCGAAATTGTCGATCGTCTCTAATGGAGATGGCAGAACAGTTCAACATTCACCTTTTCTGGGTGCCGGGACACAGAGATATTCCAGGAAACTGTAAAGCCGATGAACTCGCCAGGAAGGGAACTACTACACCAATATTACCTGACAGGGTGAATATTGGAATACCAATCGCTACTTGTAAACTTATGCTTAAGCAAGATTCCATGTTGATGACAAACAGCAGATGGACAGGTATCACTACTTGTCTGGCGACAAAACGGATCTGGCCAACACTGGATCCGAAGCGATCAAAATGTTTGTTATCTCTTAGTAGATTGCATATTAGCTCCACAATTGGTGTCATAACTGGACACTGCCTCATAGGCAAACACGCCAATAGACTAGGCGTTCTTTCAAATGACTTCTGCAGAAGCTGCATGGACGAGGAGGAGTAAGAAACTATCCCACACCTTCTTTGTTCATGCCCTGCTCTTTCTCAATGACGTAAAATATACTTAGGAAATTTTTTCTTTGACGATCCCAGTGATTTAAATAAAATCGACATTCACAGTCTCCATCGCTTTATTAAAAGCTCCAATTGGTTTAATTAGCGAGGGTCATCTCGCAGTCTTTATGTGGTATCACAATGGGCCTATTCTGGCCTAAGTGTGTCAGTAGTTTTCCTGGCAGCCACCTTAACCTAACCTAACCTAACCATTATTTTTGTTTCTAATAAGAAATGAAAAAAATGTTTGGGCAGAATCATCAAACACAACTATGTGCCAATAGTTTTGAGTAAATCGATGCAGCCATTTAAGCTGTAGTCGAACAGATAGACATAGACATACAGACAGAATTGTGAGACCAACGTTTTTCATCTTCTCTATCATGGTAGTAAGTAGTTTGATCAAAATCTCGAGATCGATTTCTTACGAATGCATAACTTGCCATATAGCACCTTGCCTTTAGCAATTTTGTAGAAATAAAAGTTGTGCCTTTTTATGCTTATTTTGTGCTGCCATATGCCGAAAAGATAAAAAATCCTATATTTGCAACTTTTACGGCAAAAAAACAATTTTGCGAACCGTAAAGATAGCTACGCTCACGCTTAAAAGGGGGTACCCTGTTAAAACCATACTCTTAATATGATTTTTTTTTTAAATACGGCACATGGCAGTACAAGTTTGGCACATTATAGCAAATCGTGGTTTTTTTAAATCGACAAATGGCGGTGATAACGTCACGAACACTTTCTTGTGACATACTTTTAGCCATTATTAGGTATTTATTCAAATATTTCATTGAAAGGAAAATGTTAAATGTTAAAATAATCAATGAAATGGAGGAATTAGCCAAAACAAACGGCTTAACATTGCAAAGGTCAAGTTTAAACATCTATTTTATTTTTTATATACCATCACAATACCCACTGTGCAAAACAAAAAACAAGCTGTAAAATGCATTTTGTTTTAACTCAATACAACTACTCGTCGCAAAGATACAGCTCTTCAAAAAACACTAACAAAAATTGAAAAAATGATTGTTCCTTTAATTTCGTTGACTAGTGTTTATATCGTTTTGGGTAGGTAAAGACTCCAACTCCTACACGCGTCCAGCTAAATTAGTCAAAATATGGCTTCTCTAGCTGAGAATTTTGTTGAAAACCCAGGTGTGTCCATTTCAAGACGATGATCACAGAAAATGCATTCTTTACTTGAAATTAAATTCCATAAACATAGCAATGTTTCCTTTCGTGACACAATGGAAATGGATTTCCTGGATGAGTGAATTCTTTAAATGAAAATTTCAATTCGTTGCCTTGATCATACCATAAAACTTCCTCTTAAAGGTTATTATATCGAAGAACAAGTCTACGCCAATGTTTTACCAACATTTAATGCATTCAAAGAAAACCTTACGGATGTTTCCCGTAAAATGCAGTCAGAATTTTGAGAAAATGTGATGAAAAGAATCCCAATTTGAGGACAGAACGAGGCAATTTTTCGGTAGATTGTGTGTTTTATTTATTAACCGTAAAGGCTGCGCTCTAGATACAACTAAAAATACAACCATTCTTCAAAAAAAATTGTGTTTTTAGAATGATTTAAAATGATACCTCTTGTTGGAACACCGCATACATGTAGGTATATAGTAGCTTTGTATTTTTATAAAAAGTGCCTGCAGTATGTAGCACCTATTTTTCGATGTATGTACTATTGATATTATCTCATTCTTATTGTGATTATCCATAGTCACGTAAAATATAGAAGCACAAGTATCAATATATGAATGAGTATAATATAGATGTAAATATTTCCATTTTTTTAACAAATAAATTCTAAAATTTCTAATCTTAACCAAACCAAACTTATCATAAATTCTCATTTGAAATTTTCCCAAAAAAATTCCTAAATACACATCAGACCACCACAAAAATGTCACCATCACCATAATTTTTAAAATCCTTTTATCTTCGTTTATCATAAATTCAAACTAAATCCCTTTGGAGAATGTGCAAAATTGATCTTAATTTTCTGCTCCATGGAATTTAATCCAAAAAAATGTTGTAAAAAAACATATTCTCCTTTTCCTCTGTTTACTCACAAGACTAAATAGAATTCACACAGTATTTAGTCCCTTGTCACCCCTTGTCAATGAGAATTGGTTTGCAAAATTGTCTTGTATAAATATACATTTTTCAACACTGTATTTTTGTTGTTGTTAAAACCCCATAAAATATTTTATCTCTAAGAATCTAGCTAAGGCTTAAAATATTGAAAATTCCAATTTAAGGAAAAGTGGAAAAACTTTATTTTAAGTCAAAAATGTTAACACCTTCTTGTCTCGAGGACCCTTCAAAAATATATGAGGCGGTTGGGTTGGATTGTTGTTGTTAAAAGTTTTTTACTGTAAAGGTATGAGGTATTGGTAAACATAAGTTGCTGTTCAAATATGTTGGGAACAGAATTATACTTATGAAAACTTTAAGTATGAAGTATACTTGATGAGATTTTGAACCGTCTTCATTTTCATTAATGTTTGGAATAAAAATATCAATCAACATCACATTAAAAAAGTTTTTTAGGGATCGTAGAATATTATTTTTAATTCTTGAAAAGAAAAAGAAAAATTGTTTACCTTTGAATATGTTTAGCGTTTCTTTTCCTATTTTGATTACCTATGTTATATTTATAGACTTTTATCTATGGAATCAAATTTGTTAATCTTCCCTGTAAATTATTCATGAAACACAAACTGAATCAAAACTGATAAATCACATTCATGTTCCCCAAGAAAAGTTAGCTTGAAGTCATGTCATCTTAAACAAAAATGAGATAACATTGTGTTATTATTGAAAAAAAAACCTAGGGTCTTATTGGTAAAACGAAAGTAGGAATTGACATGTATGTAGATAAAAATACATACTCGTCTACACACGGGGTGTTTTTTTGTATTATCCTATGCGCAATTATGCATTATATTCCATTGAATAACAAACAACTCGATATGTCTTCGGGTCGATTCCCAATTTTTCTATATCCTACAAGTTTATTCGCATATCCTGCTACATATTCGAAGTCAAATTGATTTGTAGGTTGCTCTGATGATGGTATCGCATCTGGGGGATATCTGTGAACTGTGATTTATTCCAAAGGAGAAATATATGTATATTTGTAATGCATGTCGAATGAATACTTTGATTTTATGGATATTCTATCCTTTTTTTTCGTGCATTGATTTGACTTTAGTTTGATTGATTGATATGGAGACGTTTTTGCAACGTTTCTCATGATAAAGCAAGGGTTGAAGTTTTATTTTTTTTTTTCTCAAGAGGGTAAAGTCTGTTGGTTTTTGGTAGATTTTTTTTTATTTACATAAGGCCTAACCGTTTTGACTTGATATTTGTTAAAAAGGTTGATTTTTTTGTATATCCTATCCATCAGGGTAGAAAGTTAAATGGATTTGCAATAAGTGACAAGTATAACCAACAACAAATTTGTTCAAGGGGTTATCTTACGTGCTATATGTATATTCTTTGCATATAAAAATAACTTGTGATTTTATTTTTTTAAAGTTTTAAATTTTAGTTTTTTTTATGAATTTGAGAAGATAAGATTTACCAGCCTCTCTCGAAAACAAATTGATATCGACTATTTTTACTTGTAAAATGCAATTTATTTATAAAAAAAACCTAAAGTTGAGCATCTATACATTTTTGACACAATGCCAAGCTTTTCAAAAAATCATTTTAAAGAATGTGCCGGACGGAAAATTAAGAGTCACCACCAATAGTTAAGCATTAAATATGAAGATAATACCCCAAATATATCATTCATAGAATTGAATTGAATTGAATTGAATTGAATTGAATTGAATTGAATTGAACTGAATTGAATTGAATTGAATTGAATTGAATTGAATTGAATTGAATTGAATTGAATTGAATTGAATTGAATTGAATTGAACTGAATTGAATTGAATTGAATTGAATTTAATTGAATTTAATTGAATTGAAATGAATTGAATTGAATTGAATTGAATTGAATTAAATTGAATTGAATTGAATTGAATTAATTGAATTGAATTGAATTTGACTTTAAATTAAAAAAAGTTAGTAAAAACCAACTAAATAAAATGCACGACTGGGTCGCACGTACTTGCTCTTATGTTCAAGACACTGCAGGCTTAAGAAAATTGTGTAAGTATACAAACATGGAAATTATGAGAGAAAAATGTAGAGAAGCATGAAATACGACATTTAAATTGGCTAAAACAACTCTTTTGACAGTTTGAGGTGAAAAAAGTATGCCATCCTAATTCTTGATTGAATATGAGTGTATGGGAAAAAAATTAAAAATCATTTGAGCAGTTTGTAAAAAAATTAATATTTTATAAATAAAATTCTTACAATATTTTTAAGAACAAATTTTGGTATGCACATCTTGTCACGGTAAAATTTACCGTGACAAAAATCACTCTTGATCATCCACATCCTCCTCCTTCCTTTCCATTTTTTCTTTTCCCTACAGGTGCTTGTTGCAATATACTGAGAGAGAGAAAAGGGCAGCAATGGTCCATCAGCCATTGTTTCACTCTCTCAGTACCTTGAAGAAGCAAAAATCGTTTTGTCAATTTGGACACGAGAAGTGGATGGGTGATCCACTATATCATAACCGACAACCAGTCGAGCAATTTGATCCGAATCACGGGCGACAGTTGGTCCCCGAAGACGAACATCATATTGACAGACGGGTGGTCTGCTCAATCAATACAATTGATATCAGATACATAGGTGACAGTTAGTCCCTGACACCGAAGTAACTTGTTGCAAAATGGCTGCTTGCCCAACATAACATTACTTATTTTTCTTGTACAAGTTGGAACGTTAACTGCTCGTCCTCATTCCCCAAAATCTGCACATTAAGCCAACGAGCTAAGTTGAATTCGCGTATGTGGGCTTCCAACTGCCAACCTCCCTCCGAAATATAACAAAGGGGTAATTAACTTTTCACCAAGGTTTCACAATAGTTGTTTCATTTAGTTCTGAGGGGAAATATGCACGCGTTGAGTTGGGTTTCCTTTTTGATTTTCTGAATTTTTCTTTTCCAAAAACTTGGTTGGGGATAATAGGTGGCTGAATGCACTCATCGAATTGCCGCCCACTGGAAGTCATGCCAGAGTCCGGCGAATTTGATGTTGACTTTGCATATGGCTGGGCGCCCGAAACCCACGTCACTGATTGGCCGAAAGCACTGGGGCATTGGAAAAAAGAAGAGGTCGTCCAGACATAGTGAAAGCCTGGAGGGACACTTCTTACCCATCTTTTAGATCGAGCAGAAGATTTCTGAGAAATCGAGAAAAGAAAAATTAAGAGAAGTTTAGAAAGGAAATTTAATTACGATTTTGGCGAGTTCTAGTTGTGAAAAAAAGGAAGACAAAAATTGGTGAAAATTATAAGACTATCGTGGAAATTTGGAGGAGAAAATTTGGGAGATTTATCTCTGAGGGAAGAGGGATCGGCAGTGGAAATAAGAAAAAAAAAGCTAAGTATAGTGGTTGTATTAGAATTATAGATCTGTGGTAAAATTGTATTTTCTTAATCGCTTGTTTAAAGAGTTATTTAAAACTCAAAAATTTTAAATCGTTGGCCTTTTGTTCCGTAAGATTTTCGATAAAGCGGAACTCGCGACCCGTTTCAGAAACCGTTTTTTTTATTCTTTCGGGAAGTGTTAACGGTCCAACTTATAAATCATTGATTCATTGTTCTGTTATTCTAAAAGATCTTTGGTTTTACTCCTACTCGTAAGGTTTCCCAAGCAATTTCATTTTATTAAAACATTACTTCAAAAATTTAAATATCTTTTTTTTCAAAGTTAAAAGTTCAAGTGAGCTCAACTCACTTGAACTTTTAACTTTGAATTATATATTCGGTCACTCCACTTAAACAGAAGAATTTCTTTTCAAATTTTCTTCATATTCAATTATTATCTTTTTTTTCTTTTTTTTTTGTTCCTCTTAAATTGCTTTCACCGTCGGATTCGCTTCAGAAGGTTTGTAATTTCCTTCAAAACAAACAAAAATTGCTAGCGCCCCTTTATTTTACATTTCAGGTACTACGCCCCTGTGAGTATCAAAATCGTTGATTTCATATCTACATTTATCGGAAAATAATTAATCATTCATTAAATTAAATGGTGAAACCCACCCCTTAATTTGAGCTGGTCGTGGTGGTAGCATCCAAAGTGCTACCTCCTATTGCACTTTATTCAGTTTGAACTCGAACTTGTTTTGTATTTTCTTTTGGTTGACATTCGTCTAACCAAAAGTCCTGGTCAATTCGTTTGGGTCGGTCATCTTGTTGTTTCGTCGTCGTTTTAAAATCTTAAAGTAATAAATTCAATTAAATAACATAATTTTGTTCGGTCTCGGTTCGGTTCTGGGAAAAGTGTAACAATCTAAAGTATATAATTATGTGTATATAAAAACAAAATTTGAAAAAAAAAATGTCAACCCATTTTTAAGATATCGAACTTTCAAAAAAAATTTTGGAACTTTTTAAGAAATCCAAAAACTTTTTTTTTTATCTTATCAGAAATTTGTATATAAAAAAATTAATCTAAATCCGCTTAGCCTATAACGAGAAAATTCAAAATAAAAAAATACGTTTTATGACAGGTACTAATAATAGTTGCTAAGTGTACAATTTTATAATTTTTGATAGTAGATCGTACTAATTTTAGTGTATAAAAATGTTTAATCAAAACCGTAAAAGTCGTTTTTAAGCAAAAAAATATTTTCCATTGCGTTTTTTTAACTTTTGTATGGAAGGTACCGTTGTTTTTTCATAAATAAAAAAAATTTTCAAAAAACTCTTAAGTATCGAATTTCAAAAAAATCGAAATATTTTATTTTCCAAAAAAAAATTGAAAATGTTTTAAAAGTCCAAAAAATATTTGTTCAAAAATTTTGGTACACAAAACTATTAACATTTTTTGGAACCTTCTGTATAAAAAAAATAATTGAAATCGGTCATATCGTTTTGAAGAAAATCAAAAATTAAAATTAATTAATAACCATTTTTTAAAAATGGTTTTCCATCCACAGGAAGCCTGTCCTAAAACAAATTTATTGATTTTTTTAAAGATAAAAGTTGTCGAGTCGTTTTTGAGAAAAACACGATTATGTAAAATTGCTAAGAAAAATTGTACGGCAGGTACCGTTTTTTTTTTGGTTCTAAAAAATAAATGAAAAAAATGTGTGGGCATAATCACCAAAAACTTCTATGTGCCAAGTTTGAAGAAAATCGATCGAGCCGTTTAGGCTGTAGACGAACAGACAGACAGACAGACAGACAAACAGACAGAATTGTGCCAAAGACTTTTTTGGTGTTCTCTATCATCGTTATATCATGTTTGATTGTTATCTCAAAAATTTTGTTTGCACGAATCCAAAACTAGCCTTATATGTAGTACCTAATATATCGCAATTAAAAATAATGTGCTAAAACTTTTATAAAAGCCAATATTTCATATCTTTTTTTTAGATCATGTTGATTAAATAACTAATTTTTGAGAAATTAAATTTCCAGTAAAAATTTTTGATAAAAATTATAATATTTTTTTCCCAAATTTTGCGTAATTTGCTTAAGATTAAATTAATTTATCAATTCCAACTCAAATACAAGTCATTAAGACTAGAAACTCGTAAGAAAATTTCACATTATTTTGTAAAAGAAAGCGCTGGGTACAATGAACTAGAATTACAGATGCAGAGAATCCCCCACCTAAGAAATTGATTTTATAATTCAGGTTTAAGCATTGCATATAAATTCTACAGTATTCTCATGAAGAAAAAAAGCTCGTGGCCATCTAGTGTCCAAATGTAATCCTAATTTTTGTTAAGGGATCTCGGTAAGGCGATCACAGCGAACCTATTGACCACATGTCAACCTACAAAATCGTGTTTCATGAGAATACTAAAAAGAGTGGATATACAGTGGTTTAAGTAGAAAAATAAAATATTATTTCTTTGGACAAACTGACATTTAATTTGCAATCATTTTCAAGTTTCAATTTAAATTTTAAATTGAATTAAACTATATAAAAGCAATATTCATTTTTCAATTGCCTAATTTCGTTCAGAATATTCTATTTCAATTACACAAAAAACAAAAACTTCATAACCTCTCATCACTTACAAACACAAAACATCAACATAGGATTTTCAAGTACGCTACCTATAGAATCAACCCCTAAAAAAAATTATTCGAAGAAAATTTTATTGAAGGAAACCATTTGAGGTTTTTGAATTCATCCCATAATCATAAATCATCCTTGGCCGCAGAGAAGCCAAAATTCACAACAGCAACAAAAAAAAACAAGACAGCAGCAAGTCATCTTTCAGTTTCAATCCGTTGATGGTACCTAGTTGGCTGCCATCAGGAAGATGGCAATTGGTAAAAGGCAGATGATGCAAGGAATGTACCATAGCGCTAAGAAGAAATTTATAGAGTTTGGCTTTTTTTTATTTTGTATATTCTATCGTTCCTTCTGATTCCCTTTCCTAAGTAATATTATACAAAAAAAAAAATAATAATATACAAAAGGCAAACAAAAAAGTTCACCGTAGATTATATATTTTGTTTTCTCTTATTTTTTTTTTTCGTTTTTCATCCCTTTTTTAGTATATTTTCATTTTTCATCATCATTCTTAGGATCTAATGCAAAATTCCACATTGAATTAAAGTGAGTTTGAAAAAATTATTATTTTTTGTCGTAAGAAACTTGCCGTCAACAGTGGGGGCTTAAGCCAACAAAAATAGAAGAAAATCATGTACCTACTTGGGAAACAGAGATTGTTGGGAACATATGCACATTAGGGTGGTCGTTCAAAAAAAGGTCATCCCGGATAGGCCAAAATCGGCTCTAAATGAAGAAAAAAAAATACCCTAATTTTTTCAGATTTGTATTTTCATCCCTTATAGTCGCATATTAGAAAATTCGCGTAAGATCTGCCAAAAAAAATCATAGCATGTAGGTGGAAGCTAGACAAGAAAAAAATCTTATAGGAGAGGGTAATATCTCCGCCTGCTTGGACGGGAGGGGCAATTTAAAAAAAATATTTGCATAAAATAGACAAAAATTAGTTAAAAAACAACGGCAATACTTCCAGTAATGTTTTGTAGCAAGAAGTCCATTCTTATGGCTTGTTTTTAAATTAAGTTTTTCGGATGAACAGTTTTGGAAAAAATTATTTCAAACTCAACATTTTGAAGAAAAATTATTATTTTTTTTTAATTAAAAAAAATAACAGATTTTGCTGAAATTGTTTATACAAAGAACTTTATTTAACAATCAACTATTAAAATGGACTTCTGGCTTTACAAAAAGCTTCAAAACATTACTGCAAGTATTGCCGTTGGTTTTTAACTATTTTTTTCTATTTTATGCAATTATTTTATTAAATTGCCCCTCCCGTCCAAGCAGTGGGAGATATTACTACCCTCTTGTCTACTTCTCACCTACATGCTCTGAATTTGACGGCCGATTTTACGCGAATTTCCAAAAAAAGGGAAATTTAATTTACCCCTACAGCGACTATAGGGGATAAAAATAAAAATTTGAAAAAATTAGGGAATTTGTTTTTCCATTTTGAGCTGAGGCCCATTTAAATATTAAAACTAAAAAACCACCCTAATGTACATATCTACTTACATACGAATTTGTGCATGGTAAAAAGTGTTACTTTGTTTGTAAAAACTTGGTTACTTTAGGACTTTCTATAAACATTAAACATCAATTTATTATTATCTGTTATGATTTATGATAAATAGTCTGAGAAAGGTATAATTTTTAGGACATTTTGCTGATTTTAAAGTTAGACAAGTGCGAATGACTAAGCGGCGTAATATGAATTGCTCCTATGAAGCAACGCACACGGTGCGCTGTCGTCGAGGAGGGTTTTAGTAGTGCTTTTTTGATTTTTCAACCATAAACTCTCCTTCAACACAACGCAAAAAACAAGTGGGATTTTCATGGTGTTTATCTAAAATGTGTAAATAAATCGATACTATCTTTCAATATACCCACCTGCTTTGCAGGGGAGTAGGGTTTGAGTAGTACTTATATGATTTTGAATTCAGAATCCCTCTATGATGTTAGCGCAAATCGCAAAATATATCGGTGCTTGTGTGTGGCTTTTTACATATTTTTGTATATTCGTTGATGGGGTCGATGTAGTTCAGTCCCTGACTGTCCCTGCTCCTGGTAACCACGCTGGTTTTAGGTTGATGTTCAGTTTTGTTTTGCATTTTGTTGTTTCGCTTTTTTTATTTGGCATTTTAGTGCAAAGCTGTTTTTTTATTTCACATTCAATTGTTGTGTGAGTTTTTGACTTCCATTAAATTACATGCCTCAAAATTTCACGCTTATGAGCACGATTTTACGGTTTATCACAAAAAAAACCCTCCTCGAGCACAGCGCAAAAATCGAATAGGGTTAATGTGTACATTTGGATATTTTCCTTCAAAAAACCCTCCTCGACGACAGCGCAACTTGTGCGCTGTGCCGAAGGAGCAATTCGTAATACGCGACTAAGCGTTGAAGTATACTTAAGGTCGTTTAAAATTAGCAAGGAGTCCGTTGTGGAGGCTCACTTCCATTTCAAAAGTGATTAAAAGCAAATTGTAAATATCCATTGAAAAACTTGCACCATTGGTTTTGAATCTCATTAAAATTCTTTCTATGCCAAAGTTTTCATTCAAATCATCCACTGTATGGCAATGATGCGGTCGTTTGTTTGTTATCACATTTTTGTGTGTGTCTCTCTCTGGACAATAAAGGTAGAATATTTTCATTTTTTCTTCTTCTTTAAGAAATAAAATGAACTTTTTATTTGCATGTTTGCGACTTTGTTGAATTTTGTGTGCTAGGTATGCTTATTTTCGATGGACCCATAATTTTCAATTTATCTCTGTCCTTACTTTTTAATATAAATATTTTAAATTGAGTTACTTAAATTATGGTTTAATACGAGTATTGTATACCTACTACTTTTAAGCACAATTTAAAATTGAAACCTTTATTATTTTTACTTGCTGACACGTGTGGAGATTTTTTAATTATATTTATTCTCATACTAAATTTTTCAGATATGTAGGTATGTATCACGCATAGTTTCAAGTTCTTGTAATTTCTGGAAAATTACCTATAAAAGATTTCCCAATATTAATGCAACATTTGAATTAGCTATACCATTTGTGTAGGAATAGATCATTAATCAGATCATAGTGTAGGAATAGATCATTAATAATTGTCCGATGTGATTTTCAATAAATTAACCTATCCTCATTACCTTATGATTCAATAAAAAAATAACAATTTAAAGAAAAAAACTATGTGTTTTCAATTTAATTAAATTCTTGCTTACATTTTGGGACCACTATCGAACTTGAAAACTCAAAAACTTCGACAGTGAAAACACGTTACTGTCCCGTATAATCCTCCACCTTTACTGAATTGTTCGTGCGGCTCTTTGATTCATTTTCATTCATATACAAAAGAAGAAGAAATGTGGCTCTGGACCTTTGGCACCTCATATATAGGAAATAAAAAAAAAAAAATGATTCTGATTGGTCAGTTGTAGGTCAGTAAGTAGGTCAGAAAATGTCAACTAGTGCTAGAAATTGAGAACCCCTGGATAACTTATAATTAAGGCTTAAGGTTTCTCAAGGTCACGCGCGGTTTTTAGCACCTCGTTTGTGGGAAATTTGCAAAAAATTTATCCTATCCGTAAGATCCCTAGATCGTGGTAAAAGGACAATTTATTTTCAGTAATTGTTCAGCCATAGATTTTTTATTTTCTATAAATTTTTAAAGTTAGTTTCAAGGTCATGAAAAAGCTTTTGACACCTCATTTGGGTCATTAAAAAAAATGTTGCCACTTGAAAAGACACTTCACGGTCATAAAAGGTCAGCTATTTTCAGTATAGCTATTTCAGTCCCCCATATATTTTTTTTATAAATGTTTAATAATTTAATAATAAAAAAATCAAGGTCATGGCGATTTTTGGCATCTGATTTATGGAAAATTTACACCAACTGAAAAGCCTTAAGATCTATATATTTGGGTAATTTTTTAAAAGTCAGCTATTTCAGTAATGGGTCAGCTATAGATTCTTCTCTACACCTCATTTTTGGCACCTCATTTGGATACACATTTAAAAAATCGTAAAAAAGAATCTATAGCTGACCAATTACTGAAACTAGCTGACTTTTTATATAAATTTTATGGCCCTTTTTTGCATAATTTTTGTTTTTGCAAATTTCCCTAACTGAGGTATGACCTTAAAATATTTTAAAAATTTGTAAAAAAATCACTTTTGAAAATAGTTGACCTTTTATGACCGCGACGTGGCCTTTTAAATATATTTTTTTTTTGTAATGACCCAAATAACGTGCTTAAAATCGTGGGTGACCTGGGCTCACCTGGCGAAATTTTAAGCCTTGATTACAAGTTATCTAGGGCTGACCAATTTCTGGGACAAGTTTTCCTTTTCTGACCAATTACTGACCAATTAAGTGATTTTTTTTTTTTATTTCCCATACATGAGGTGAAAAAGGTGCAGAGCCGTTTTTTATGTCTGTGAAGAGTCTCCTCCACCCTCCCCCTCAAAAAACACAATTTAATGTAAACAATTTTAATGGACTCCTTTGATTCTTCTTTCTCATGGTACATGAAACGTTTACTCCAAGGTTCATGATGTGACGAATATCTTTTTTAGAAGGACTTTCTGTACTATTATACACTATTCAAAAACTTAATTGTTTTGACTTCTGAGAAGTAGGGTAAATGCGTCAACAGTGAATCAGAGTACACAGTGAATCATTTGCTCTCACAATGTCTCTTTTTATTTTAAAATTAATCTGAAAAAGAGAAAAGAAACCATTTTTATTTCCCCTCGCATCAAACCATCGATCCGCGTGATCCCGCTATTGAAGTCAGTTGTCCTCGTGTTTGTGTTTTTTGCATAGGAAAGTAATTTTTGTTCTTATTACTTTTATTGACAAAGTTTGTGTTGTAACTTTACTTAAGTTTAATATACTTGTGGTTACATATACCTAATAATTGTTTGCCGATTTGCTTACTTTGGTGAAAATTCTTATGAATTAGTAACATGTTTCCTAAAATGACTATATGGTACATAGTGAATCAATTGAAAGTGGTACACAGTAAATCACTGATTCTAGAACGGTTTTACCAAAAATTCTAATTTTTCACTTCATGTTAATTTTTCAAATATGGATAATCGCTAGAAGCTAAGCAATTCTGATTGGTTTTATTTTTCTATTGGCAAAAAGAATGTTGACATTTTATTACCAACTAGAAATATTAGTTTTTTTTGTTTATTTATGTATTTATACTTGAAGAGTTTTTATTTTTTGTTTATCCCTAAACAATATATGGATTAATAAATGTAAATAAAATATGAAAAAAGTAATGTTTTTACTCAAAAGACTGATTTGAAATCCCTGATTCACTGTGAACCATGTACTGATTCACTGTGTACATTCCCGGTACACACTGGATTATATGGAAACGTTAATTTTAAGTAATTTTTTTAGTATCTCAACTGTAATAGAGCTTTAAAATTTTTTTCTTAAATTAAGTTTAAAACATTGAAAAAGTTAGGGAAAAAAATTCATGGCTCCTATTTTAAACGCGAACTCAACGGAGCAAGAAGTAAAAATTGATACACTGTTTACACCTTTACCCTACTCTTGTAGGGTAATTAATAAAAATAACCCGAAAATTTGACAATTTTCTCGAAAGACGTCAAAATCCTATTTCTTTTGGGAAGCTATGTGCATTTTTTGCCAAACAATTTTTTTTATTCATATCACTTAGAACGTCACAGTTGGGAATGAAATTAAATCAAAATCGTTTTGAGCCAATAATTTTGAAAAATACAAAAATTGAAAAACCAAAAATTTTTGTATGGCCATCAGCTACCCGTTCTAAATGAGCTCTGGATTATGTCTTTTGAAAATGATATTACCTTCCAATTAATAACATCAACCTCCTGAATCGATAAAATTTTTATTTATTATTATTATATCGATGATTTTTCCCATCAAGTGTTAATAATTTAAATTTAAACTGATTAAAATCAAATTTCCATAATTTAAAGCGACGGACGTCGACACGGTTGATGTTATAATAATTTCCAACAGGATCAATACACAAACGAGTACCAAGAGTAGGTACCTACCTACCATACCTATGTATAAACATGAAGTTGTTGCCTTCACACCAAATAACATCATTTTTGTATCCAATTTTCAAATTTGAATGCGTAATAGTGTGCGCTCATTAAAGCAAAACACAATTCAATCAAAATCATGCCAATTTTGCATTTGGTAAATATGTAGGTACGTGGGCGTTGACAAGTGACGTTTCTGACAGGAGCATGTTGTTGGTCGAAGGAAAACTGAATGCCGCACCGGGAAAAGTAGATAACGAAACGATGTGACGCGACGAGAGAGGAAGTGCGAGAGAGCGAGTACAAAAAAGTAGCAAACGAGAAATCATCTCATCCGCCTGATTTTTTTTTATTTGTAGAATGGCATCAGCAGGCATCAGAGACAGCGTGAATATAGGAGTTCAGACGAACAGGGAGGATTACACACCTACGGAAGAGGGTAGCAATGTGCTTGAATTGTATTTATGCGAATACGAATATCTCACGTACGATGTATCACTTTTCGCGTTCCATATTTCATGCATTCACTTTATACAAAATCATTGGATACAGTGTAAGGCAGGAATAAGGGGTGAATGTTCGATGAAGACCCATAAAAGCGTTTATACTATGGTCTGGGGTCTTGTTGTAATTTAATTAATTGACTTCATGGGCACAAAGGTACCTTCACAATATACAATAATTTTGAACCAACTGTTCAAAGTGTCTGTCTGTTTGTGTAAACAATTCCATTGGGTAATCTCTATGGACTTGAGTTTCTCTATATCACTATATCTGTGTAGTCTTTGCTTGAACAAATAACATTAGGTTGATGGTAGGTAGGTATTTTGCTTAAGGGAAAATTCTCTCTCACTCACCCAAGAGGGAATATCTAATGCGATAATTGTATCGTTATCCATATCTATCCATCCAGGGGATAGTAAATATTTGTTTTAACCAGAGTTGATTTCTAAATTCTCGTCAGCTGTTATTGCTAGGGGCAACGAACTATGCTGTAAGTAGTTATTATCTCCAAATTTACACGAAAGAAGAAGTGAAACAGGCCACCTACTATTGGATGAGGGCCCAGAAAAAATATCACATACATTACATGATATACATGATAGAACATAGAATCATACACGTACACCACACCACAGACAAAATATTTATTTCACAGATTCCATTTGAAGGATGGTGATACACTCAGATTCAAACATCTTTTAATTTTTGAAAAACAGGCAGGTTCATTTTATTATATGTATACCTTCCCGAAAGAATGTATTAAGCGACATTTAAAAAAACTACTACATCGAAAAAAACTACTGTTCCGATATTTATTTGTGTATTTATTGGAATAAAAAGATTTGGCA